>PVLA01006074.1:82218-131987 GCA_004027455.1 Hydrochoerus hydrochaeris | reverse complement strand
AGCTCCCGCATAAACTCTCTCACACTACTCACAGAAGGCAAAACCCCACAACCAGTCCTCACAAAGGGGTTATCTAGAGGGCCTCCAGCAACCCCCCTGGAGTCTCCACCCTCGACTCCATATTGAGCATTACATAAAAACATACACATGTGAACTACACAAATTACAATTATCAGTACAAAACATTCCAAGATCCCCGAGCCCAATTCCCACATGTGGCGTCCTTTTCCTGGAGAAGCGATTGTCACAAGGCGTGGATGGACTAGGACACAGCATGGACAGAAAAGGGCGCCGCACTTTGTCACCTGTTTCTATTTTTATTTTTGGCAGCCCCTGTTTGCACAAATGACGGTGTCCCCTGGGGCACTGCCACCCACCCGCCCGTGCTCAGCATGGCCTGTTCTCTCTACGGCCCCTCCCCTCCTCCTGTGGTTCCCTCCCATGGCCACAAAAAGGCTTTTTTTTTTTCTTGCCTTTGCTTCTCTACTGCACCAAGAAAAGTTAGCACTAACATTTCACAAAATTTTAGTTTGTTCAATTCACATTACAAAATACAAAACTTTCTATCAGGACTAAGGTAATTTATGGGGAATTCTATTTTCACATCACAAGGTGTTATATACATGCAGTTGTAAGATCTGCTTTTTGTTTTCTATATGGTGCAGTATAGGGCATGAGTTTTGATTTATGTATACATCGCAAAATTGCTAAATCAATCTTGTTAACATACCCATGGCCTCATAAACTTATTTTTTTATGTGTGTAAAAAAAATCTCCCTGAAGTTTTCAAATACACAGTGTGTCATCAGTAACTGTAGTCACTTCAGCAGACATAGGGTGCCTTGGACCTGTCTCTTCTAACTGCAGTTCGGTTTGAATGGTGTCTCACAGCCCCCTGTGGGCTGGATTTTAATGTCCTCATGCATTTGGAAGCAGACTGGACCATGGGGCTGTGTGCTCCTCCGGGGCTTGTCCATGGGTGAGCTCAGAGCTGAATGTGCTGGTGGGAACTTGGAGGGTTCCCTGGGGTGTGACCCAGAAGTGTGTGTTCTTGTCCAGCTCCTCCTCTTCTCTCCACTTCCTGCCTGCCCTGGGACAAGCAGCTCTGCTATGCTGTCTCTGCCCTAGAGCCAGCTGACTCTGGACTGAACACTCTGACACTGTGAGCCAGGAGAATCCACTCCTCCTTGCAGTTTCAGCTGTTGGGTGTCTTGGTCCAGTGATGAGAAAGTTACTGATACACACCCCACTGGACAAACTCTGGTAACTAATGGTTTTGAGCCCATAACATTCACCAGGTGATCATGGTGATGGTCCAACATGGCTGAGACATCCCAGGCACAGTAGCACATCAACTTCCTGCTTCTTTTTTCCTCTGCCAAAACCTCAAACCTCGTCTTCCTTTTTTGCGTGCAGCAAGGCTCTTCCAATCAGCTGCTGCTGTATCATTTTGCCCTCCCCCCAAACTCCTCCCCTGGTCCAACCTAATGGAAGCCCAAACACTTCTTTGTTCTGGTCAGAGGGAAATTTGCACTCTTCTGCAACCCTCAATAAAGGCCTCTTTGTATATCTCACTCGCTATCTCTCAAGTGCACTGAAAAACCTAACGTTTTGGTGTCATGACTCAGGTTGGTGGGGTGAATAGCTCCTGGGGCTACCCTCAGCTTGAGCTCCCTCTGCCAATGAACCACCTCTCTGTTTTTCCATCATCCCTGCTGTTGCATTACTCCATCCACACAACCTCCATTCTCACAGGTCCTCACAGGAAGCTATCTCTTGTCTTGGGGTCCTGTCTCATAAACCATGGGCCCACGTCGGGATTCCCCTCTGTATCCTTAGGACCATGTTTCAACCCCTTCAGGACCCCTCTCTTGTTCCTTCAGTGATGACTGGTGGATACAGGTTTTGAAGATTTTTTTCTGTCATTCACGATCCTGTAAAGTGATAGTTCTTTGTAGACACTGTGACTTGGCCTGTATGGCCTTTGGCTCACCTCTATCACCATGGGAATCTTCCTGCCCCGCAAAAGACACTCTGCTTGGATGTCTGATAAGTCAGTTGGGCATTCTTGGTCTCCAGAAGACCGTCAAATTGAAAAGATTTATATTTTATTGCCAGATGGTATGGCCACAATCCAAGCTCGATAGTGGTCACCACTGGCCAGAGGAGGATACCTTTGACTTTGCTGTCCTCTGTGCTTTAGAAAACTTTTGCTATCATAAATGGCAAATGGTCAGAGATGTCTTATGCCCAGGCCTTCTGTGCACTCAGGTCACACCCCTCCTTCCTCCAGGCCTGTAAAGCACCCGAAGTGTTCCTGGCTTATTCAACAGTACCAGATTCCCTACCTGAACACCCCACTGACCCTATAGATGGTTTCCTTCTGGTCTTGTTCCTCTATCATATCATGAGGAGCCTTCTCTGCCCTCACACTAGCTAAAGATAAAATTATAAACATCTATACTGACTCAAAATAATGTTTAGCATCCTCTACTCTCATGGGGTCATTTGACAAGAGAGGGGTCTAATTAGTACTCAAGGGACCACCATCATTAGTGCACCCTTTATTCTCAAGTTCCTAGAAGCAGCACAACTCCTAAAACAGGTAGCTGTCACTCACTGTAAAGGCTGTGAAACATCATCAGCTCCTGTCTCTGCACACAGCCATGTCCCTCCAGTCTTCTTCTCCTTAGCCCAAACACCTTACCCTCACCTCAGTATTCACCAGCACAAATACAGTTCATTCACAAACCTACCTATAGCCAAAACACTCAGGGGTGGATTTTCCAGGGTTAAAACTCCTCCTCCCAGATCAACAGCCTCAAATATCATTACTGACTTACACAACTGTTTTCACTTAGGCACTCAGGCCTTCTATAAACTTTTACGTCCAATCACCCCTCATCCTTCCCTGAAAAACATTATTCACTAGGTCACCCACAACTGTCATCTCTGTGCCAAAACTTCTCCTCAAGGACATCTACCTACTCCTTTCCCAACTCATTAACTTCAAGGACTCACCCCAGCTGAAGACTGGCAGATAGACTTTGCATATATGCCTAAATACAAAACTTTCAAATAGCTTACTTTCATCTGCACTTTTCAGGATGGATGGAGGCCTCTCCCACTGTAGCCTTTAATACTCCTATACAGGAGATTATTCCCTAATTTGAACTACCTTTGACTAATCAATGGATCAGCTTTTATCTCTCAGGTTATTCAACAGGTAGCCTCAAATCTAAACATCACTTGGCATATACACATACCCACATCATCCACAATCCTAAGGGAAAGTAGAAAAGGCCGACAGTCTGCTAAAAATATGTCTCACAGAACTCATGCTTGAGTTACACTTACCCTGGCCCCAGCTCCTTCCGTTAGCCCTAACCTGTCTCAGGGCACTACCTGGGGCATCCACCTTTCTTAGTCCCTTTGAGCTTATGTGTGGTAGATCTTTGTTACTCCACAGCTTTCCAACCCCACAGCATCTTCCACCTATAGCTGATTATGTCCACTTCTCTGAGACATCTGCTATGACAATATGCTCATCTCTGTCTCCCACAACCAACAGATAACCCAAAACCAGAACCCCCTATAACTCTAGGAGATCTATTATATCTCAAATCTTCTAAACCCTCAGGACTACAACCCAAGTTGGTCCAAGGACCAACCCCACTTGGTCCCCAACACTTGGACCCCAGCAGTCATCAAGGTCATTGGCATTCCCTCCTGGTTCTGCATCACACAGTGCCCTGACAACTCAGACACCACTGACCCCAAACTTCTGTCCTCAGAGTGGTCAACCCATCTCCTGTCTCCCACCATCTCTACCTCACTGAAGGTCCATAGCTACAACTTTCAGACTAACTCATGTTTTGTTATCCTATTTGGTTCCTGATCCATTACCTCTCACTAACTATTCTCTTTGTGATAGGATTCTGGGCTGTCTTCTCAGAAGACTTCCACATTCTACATACGGTTACTTTTATACTTTTCCACACAACAGCAATCTTAGGTCTCTCTACCCTCAGCTGCCTTGTTAAACAAGGCCTCTTCATCCTGCTTACAATGACACCATCATAGCCTCCCTCACTCCTAACCTATAATTTTTATCTACTAAACATGGGAGGGGGAACTGGTGGTCAGCAGCTCTTAGTTCCACAATAGTGGCTCACAAAAAACTAAACTTCAGGCACCTTTACATTTGATGTCTGTTGGTGTCCCTTGGCCTCTGTTATGGGTTCCTGGAGTGAAAATCTGTGCTAGGTTTCATTTTTGGACCAGCATTCTATTTGTGCCCAGCAAACCCAGACTATCCACCCTGTTATGATATAGCATCCTTTTATTGTCCCTATTGGGGCTGTGAATCCATAGGTTTAAACTCACCTACTGACTTCTGGGCAAACCATGATAAGTATCTTTATCTCAGTATCTCCTGGATGTCCACACAGGGCGCCTTCATCCTACGATTCACCATTTGTCATCCAGAAACTTTTCTGCTATTTCCAAAGAACCAAACCTGGGGCTCTGGACCCATTCACCCACAGTAACACAAAGATGTTTCTAACACTTCATAAGAGCCTACTTCTCAACATACAATCCCTCCCCCGCCCAATCTCTTGCCCTCATCCTCACTTTCTCACCACACTCCAGTTCCATTAAACATTCTCCAGCTTCCTGACAACACCTTTCAATTTCTAAACACTGCCACTCAAAGAACAAACACCACAGACCACCTTCCTAATTGTGGCCTCTGCCTTCTTCAACAAGACCTGTACATGGCCTATTCAGTCACTTTAAACATCTCTACACTCCAAGCTCACAGGCCAAAACCACTGGCCCTCTAACCCTAGCTGCAGGACAACTGTGGCTGAAAATCTCTCATGCATTCACCACCCTATCCCTTTCAAGATTGCCTTTGAAGTGGGAACTTTAAACCCTTGCATGTAACTTCAGCCTATAACTGATACCCCAACTTCCTTATGTCCATCCTGTGGACAATTCTTTGTGGACGTGGACCATACACCTGTCTCCCATCTACATGGCAGGACTCTTGCACCTTAGCTATAGTAGCACCACAAATTACACTTCATATTAAAACCCAAATCATACAGGGGCTACAAACATCACCTTCACCTCATTGAATACCCTGCAGGGTCATTGTAGTCACTCCAGTCCTAACAGGAATAGGCCTCTTCTAAGCTATCTATCTGCACAGGTGCTGAAGGTATCAGGAAGGGCACTCACTTTTATGCCCAGTTATTTTAGGAACTAAAAATGTCCATTTATGATGTCTCAAAGACAACTGATCCTCTCCAGGATCAAGTCAACTCTTTGGCTGCAGTTGTTCTTCAAAATCATCAGGGCCTTGATTCTCTGACAGCCAAGAGAAGTGGCACCTGTGCCATGCTGGGGGATGAATGCTATTACTTGGTAAATCAGTGAGGCATTGTCAGAAACCAAGTGAAAAAGCTCAGAGAGCTCACAGCTAACCTAGAAAAAAGGCTTACAGGCCCTAGCTCCCCTCCCTGGTCCTCCTGGTGACCCACTTTGGACTCCTGGACTCCCATCATTCTCCCCATTTTAGGTCCCTTTATCACCATTCTTTTTCTGCTACTTATAGCATCCTGTGTTTTTAAACTTTTTTGGAGATTTCTTCAATCCATGATATGGGCTTCACCACAAAAGAACTCCTAGTCCTGGTTGACACCCCTGGCATTAGCTTCTATATGAGCATCACCTGTCTTCCCAAAAACCAACATCAGGCCTTACCATGATGATGCCCTTGTTCAGCAGGAAGTAATCTAAGAGAGTCATCATCCACTGTCAACCAAAAGATGAGAATGATGGGTTTCTTCCCATATGACATTTACTAAGTCATCATGGTGGTGGTCCAACATGGCTGAGAGACTCCAGGAGCAATAGCACATCAACTTCCTGTTTCTTCTTTCCTTAGCCCCAAATAAAAACCTTAAACCTTCTCTTCCTTTTTTGCATGCACCAAGACTTCTCCAATCACCTGTTGCAATGCCATTTTGCCCACCTCCCAAACTCTGTCCCCAATCAAACCTTTGCCCCCAACCACTTCTTTGTTCTGGTCGGGGGGATCCTGCACTCTTCTGCAACCCTCCCATCCCCACAATAAAGGCCTCTTTGTCTCTCAACTGCACCAAAAAACCTAACTAACCACATCTAAATCTGTTTCTGTGAGTTCAATTCTTTTAGAGTCTGTACATGAATGAGGTTATGTGGTGTTTGTCTTTGTGTCTGCATTTTTCATTTAATGCATCCGGTCCAGGTTCATGACTGCTGTCCCAGGTGACAGGATTTCCAGTTTTTAAAGCATTCCCTGTGTGTTGTACTGCATTTTCCCTGTCTGTCCACCCTTGGTGGCAATTTCTGCAAACCCTGCATCCTGGTTATTATGGCAGTGCTGCAGCAGGGAACAGGGTGGTGTGGACACCTTCTTTGGGCAGGGGCACAGTAGTCACAGTGCCATATGGAAGCTCTCTTTTTAATCTTTGGAGGGATGTCAGTTCTGTTTCCCACATGTTGCTCTACAACACTGTACAGGGCCCTCTTTCTCCCTGTCCTTGCCAACATCTGTTGCCTTCTCTCTTTTGGTGACAGCCATCCTAACAAGTATGAGATCATAGCTAATGTGATTTTTCCTTCATAATTTAATTTACTGGTGACTTAACTGTGGTTGAGGGGATAAAACAGGATCTAGAGCACTTCCACTGAGTTACTTCTCTGTCTAATACATAAAACACAAAATTTGTGCATATTAATGCAGGGTCATGTGTGTTTAGGTATCTGTGTTGACTGTGTGATGTTAGATCTGGTAAAACTGGTGCTTTTCTCCAGTGACAGGTTTTGGCTTCACACCTCTCATTTTCCATGTATCTACGGTAGGCTTTTAACACCGTGCTCACAAAACGCATCCTGCAGTTGAGAGTCTGTTTGAAGCGGATGACACTGCAACTCTGTTTGCATTAAAACCACACTTTGCTCCACTGCGCCCAGCCCAGCCTTTTATGCTTTTCACCCTGTAATGTACACTTTTCATGTGTTTCCTGTAGCAAATCCTTTTGGCCACTTTCAGTAGCTTATTCGTTAACCTTCCTGCTAGACGTATGAGTGGTTTCCACACTGCCATGGTGGACTGGTTTTCCTCAGTTATCATAGAAAAAGTTTAGATTTTAATATGTTTAGTCTTTGTTTCCTTTCCATTTATATTTTTAATTTCCATTTGGGAAATTATTTGTTATTCTTATGTTACAAAAGTACTCTATTCTGAATGATTACATTTGACGCTCAATGAGGATGTGTGAACTCCATCGAGCTTCCATTTCATTTTTGCTGCACAGCGCAGAAATCGTTTTTCTGCTTCTGTACAGACGGAGGATATATGCCCTACTGAATTTAACCCGTGCTTCCTTCCCCTCCCCATGTAACAACCGCCCTGTGCATACGGCTGTTGCTAAATGTACCCAGATTTATTGTTTGTATAGAACCTATACCACTTCTGCAGCTTCATAACAGACCCTGGGTTCTGCTAAGGGTGTGATTATTGGTCTTCATATGCTTTTAAAGGAGCTTTTAATAGGAAAAAACCTCTTGGGTTTTTATGGTACTGGATTTTTGGAATGTAATGAAATTTTCAGATTAATTTGGAGAAAATTACTCTATAATATCAATGTCTATAAAAAACCTATATTTTTCATTTTTGCTATTACTTTTTATAATCTTTAGTAGTTTTAGAATTTCTTATCAATATGCTATGAATTTTTGTTATACTTTTACCTAGATGGCTCACAGGTTTTGTTGCTATTGTGAATGAGACATCTTGTTTCATATTTCTTAATGTATTTTCTAATTCATTGTGACCCTGTCCGTATATCTTTATCGGAGCATAAACACATGAGAAAGTGTGTGAATCTCCCTAAGGCCTATTTTCTCATTTACAAAATTGAGATTAAAAACACACAGGCTGGGAATCATGGTTCCTTTTTATAACTGAACACATTAATTTGGCAATGGCTGTAGAAGCGCCTGGCCTAAATTAGCTGCTTATGCCTGGTTCTACCCTGACACACTCGAGGGAGTGAGGACTCGGCTGTGTCGGGTCTGCAGAATCACGGGAAGGACGCACTGACCCCAGCAAGGCCTGGCCATGGCTGGGTCTGAAGTGGCCCCTGCGTGTCCTGAACGCAGCCCTCGAGGCTGGAGGTGCATGACAGGTCCGGGCTGGACCGGGCACCCTGGAACTGCTCCTCGGTGCTCCAGCTGAGCTGGTCATTTCACCCGTGTCTTCGTTTCTTACTCCTAGATGGGGAGCGTTAGGAAGATGGTTCGTTTGAGTCCGTCTCTGCCCCTGAGTATTTTGTGAGTCAGCCGTGTGGTTTGCAGGGGTGTCCAGGAGGCTGTTCATGGCTGGGGCCTCCCTCACCCTTGAGGCTGGAATGCCTTCCACGGAGAAAACAGCAGGCAGTGGGTCGGGCATGTCCGTCCCGGCCTTCTCAGCTTGGAGAAAGCAAGGAACCAGGAGAATACCCCGTGATCAAAATAATCCAAGTGCACCAGCCATGAGGGGATGGTTGGACCCGAGCCCCAGGCATGTGCGCTCTGTGCCACACTTCAAATGTCAACTGTTATAAAGAAAAAAGATGGAAAGTAGACTGTGCAACCAGGCGGTAAAAAAATGCTAGGCTAACACGAGTACTTTAGACAGCAGAACAGCAGGAATGACAGCTGGAGGAGCAACAGTAAAGGGCAGATTTACCAAGAAGACCCATAATCCTAAGTGTGTATGTTCCTGTCAACAGACTTCAAAATGTAAAACAAACCAGATGAACAAGAAGACAGACCGGGCAGAACTGAAGTCTCAGCACCTTTTCTTAGTAACTTTTTGGGACAGAAAGGAAAGAAACACAGTAGGAGGCTGAAGGCAGGCCGCCGCCGTGGCTGCCCTGATGTGGCGACAGTCCTGCACCCGCAGCAGCGCGCACAGCCCCACAGAGACCAGCAGTGCTCAGCCTTGGAAATGACTAACCAGGCAGTGCCCTTCACCAGCCAGGACCACCGAGAAATGAAGACGGGGTATAAATACAGCCGCATACGGGCTAAGAGGTAACTTCACTGCACGTGTGTCAGGTGCGAATGGGTACTGAACATCAGACAGCTTTATGCCCAGGAATTGGACAAATTAAATCCTTGAAAGCTGTGGATAGTTGGCCCTCACTCAAGAAGAGATAGGTAACTTGAAAAATTTTGTCTCTACTAAAGCGGTTGGATTTGTTGTCCAGAACCTTCAATTAAAGACATCTAGGCCCAAATGTTTTCACAGTTAAATTCTAAAAAATATTTAAGAAAGATCTAATATCACATTGACACAATCCTATGCAAAATGTAAAACTTTTCAGTGCATTTTAGGAGCCTGTAAATACTCTGACTCCCAAACAAGGTGAAAATATAACAATGGAGAAAAAAATGATATATTACCAAGTTGAATTTAGCAGTGTACATAAGGGAAAAATACACTGGGACCAAGTCAATTTATCCCTGTAATGTAAAACTCCTTTAAAAAATTAATCAAAGTAGTTCACTCTGTCAATAACAGACCATAGAAATCTTACAGAGCATCTCAGTATTTGTGGACAAAGCACTACAGAGTTTAAATGTCATCTGACAAACAGCAGAGTAGGAATGAAAAGGAATTTACTCAAACCAAAGAAGAGAGCCTACAGCTAACCTCAGTTTTGTAGTAAGGTCAGGAGAATGGAGTAGGGATGGATGTCAGAAATAGACGCATATACATTTTGCCAAATAATTTATGATGCAGGGGCAAAGGTGTAGTCTGTTCAATAAATAGAGCAGTGCTGGAATAATCAGATGAGCCTGTGAGACTGAACTGTTTAACCACATGAACAGTAACCTCAAAATTTCACACCCTACACTAACACCAAGAGATGACCTCAAAATGCATCGTAGAGGCCATATTGTAAAGCTTCAAAGAATAAAACCCTTATAAGAAAACACAGGAGAAAACCTTTACCAATGTGAGGTAAAGGATTCATGATAGCAAAGACATGATCATTAAAAGAAAAAAATAAACACATCAGACTCCATCAAAATTAAATGCTTTTACTATAGGTGAAAGATACTGTTTACCATGCAGTATCATACAGGCCTGAAGTATTTGCAAGTTTTATATCTGACAAAAGGTTTGCATAGAGGATACACAAAGATGTATTTAAGCTCAGTAACAGTGAACAATCTGTTAAGTGTGCAAACAATATGCAGACCCTTTACACATATAAAATATGTATAAATTACATGTATGTATAATTATGTACAGGTGGGAAATAACACACTGCAAGATCCTTACCGCTGTTAGTTATCAGGTGAACACCAGGTAAAACCTCAGCAACGTGCGTCTGCACACAGTGAGTGATTAAGCAGGAGCTGACGATGCCATGGTCTTCCCGCACTGCAGCTGGTAATGTGAAGTGACAACTGCTCTGGACAAAGTCTGATGCCTTCTTATATATTGGCTATACACTCATCACATGATCTTGAAATTGTACTGCTAGGTATTCAGCCTAACATGAAATCATACAAAATCCTGTACGTGAAAATTTAACCAGATTTATCAAGTATCTCAGAACTGGAATCAATGCAATGCCTGTTACCTAGAGAATCCACAGATGTTTTACATGAGCAATTAGAATGGACACACAGCACAATACGGATGAACTCAAGTGCGCTGTGCTGCATGAAGACTCCAGGCTCAGAGTGTGTGCAGCCTGATTCATCCCAGGACCTTGTGAAACCAGCAAGCTCAAGGGCTGAAAATCATGGGTGCTGGAAGAAGTGACATAGAAACAGTTTGCCTGTGGTGCATTTTGGTGATGACTATTGCAGCTGATGCCTGACTATGCTCTTATCCAAACAGAAATGCACCCTGAGAGTTACAGTATATACAAGCTAAATAGACATGAAGTAAAAATAATTACTTTTTTGCATTTATAAGTGTTTTTTCACAAATATACTTGGTTCTAAGTCATTCATTTTAAGAATTATTATTTTATATCATTAAAAAATAAATCAATGAAACTATACCATGCCAAATGATAAGATGTACCTTATCTCAAAGTTGTGATAAAATGAAAAAACAGGTACCTTTAAACATACACAATATGATACTCATAAATAGGGACTTATTTCCCAGCTGGGTTTTGAGTCCACAGGACAGAGATTAGAGCCACAGGACAGAGATTAGAGCCACAGACTTGTGAGCAGGGCAGTGAGTCTGAAGGACATGTGGGATCCTGGGGACCCTCGTTCTTCCCTGTGTGCCCCGTTCTTCCCAGTGGCATGGGGAGAATCACACGCCTAGTGTGCACACTCCCTGCATCTTGTGCACATATGATTAGTTTTCAGGTGCCAAGGCAGACATTCTGTTTAGTTCCTACGAAGACTGCACATTTTTTCTCCCAAGACACAAGAACTTGTGCACTCAGAACAAACCCGCTTGTGTCAGCTTGCCCAGAATCACAGTCCCACGAAGGTCCACGTGTGCTGTCAACCTTACTGCTTCACTGATGTGCGTGACAATTTATTCCTCTTACTCTAGATAAGAGGCACACAGGAGAACTCTGCTGTTCACCTGCACATAAACCTCACATCACAGGTTCTTAAAATTACCCACAAAAGTCACATTCAGCCAAACACGTAGAGCCTTCTTTACTCAAGGGTATTCTGATGAAGTATCTAAATAATCGGCCATCTCTGTCACAGTCTTCTCTAATTCATCTATTTCTAGCAGAATTTATATATTGAATTTACCTTAAACAAGGCACATTTATAAATCACAGTTCTAGCACCTGCCCTTGAAGGTAGAGATGAGTACACACAATTCCCACTGCCTGTTAGTGTCTGGTGTATATTGTGTGTATTTTAAAAGACAGAATCAATGCATGCAATTAAACATATGCCATAGAAACACTCCCGTGTCTGAGTGACAGTGCAGTCCCGAACTGCCTTTATCCCAGTGTGTCTTGCTTTGTGCCAGGGATGGGCTCCTGTAGGACTCAAGCCAGTGTTCTGTAAGGTCACTAGAAATCACTTGAAGATGGAGCTAGAAAATACTATTGATGAAACCTTTTGTAGTTTAAGTCCTTGTTCAATAATGTTGCTTGGTTATACATGTCAAACACTGAATTTTCTTCATAGCTTTAACAGTGTTCCTTTTGTTAAATGTATAGTTGTTTCCATGAGCATAATACCTGGAATGCATTTTAGCATCTCAAATTATCATGTGATTTCAAGCCAAATAGTGTGAAGTGTCACACAGCAAAAAGAGCCAACATGTTTTTATCACTGTGATGAGATGACGTCACATGAAAGAAGTAGAAGGCAAATCACCAAGCAGGGCTGTGTGTGCTCAGGGTACATCTTTTATTATGCATATCCAGAAATATGCGTCATATGTGCACTTGGAAAATCAGAAACAAAGCGACTGCCTAAGAACTGCACACAGATCAGCCCGCCCACCGGCTGTGTGTCTCACACTCCCTCCAGAAAGGTTCTGCCAGACAGGACGTGGCCGCTGCGCGTGTCTGCTCACAGAGCACACGCAGGGCAGTGGGGCTGGCTTCCACCAACGGTTAGGACGGAGAGTTAGCCGTGCAGAGCACTGGTCTGCAGCCAGTGTTTACGTACAGACTGTAAAAGCCAAATCATAAAGATCCAGAAAATGTGAAACGTCAACTATTTCATAATCAAAATCTAGCCTAGGTATATTTTTGTGCACTGAGCTATGTGGTTTTTCTATTGTATCTGATGCCTTTTGGACTTTATAAATAACATAAATGACAAAATCATAAGCAGTTTCTCTGAAGTTTACAGTTTTCACAAGATAAATAAAGACATCACTTGTGGCTTCAGTGTGGTGTAGACTAATGTTACATTTAGTATAAACTGTTAAACATTTTTTAAAAGAAACACTTAACTGATTACAGAGTTAAGCAAATGAGACTGCCACTGTCAGAGGGAGAGTGCTAAGGCTGGAGCTGCTTCCTCCAGGAAGCCCGAAGAGCCAGGCTCCCTTCCGTCTCCAGACTGCTCATCTCTGACTTACTTCCCAAAGGGGGACAGCGTGAGCCGGGGCGCCACGCTCTACAGCAATCGCCTGTTTAAGAACGTGACATGACCTCGGCAGTTTTTAGGGACATAGTTCTGTCAATGTATCAAATGTTAGCAAACCTTTTAGGACTGCTTCCTGTAAATTTGCTTTGATAGCATTGCTTCATGGTGATATTTCAGAAAGGTTGGAAACTGGTCAACATAAAACATTTCCCACCTTTTTAATTTGTGTGCAAAAATCAGCATAATATATCCAGGTCTAGAAAATTACAGACACCCTCTAGAAGTTGCTGCGCCTCTACTGTGGTAGACAAGGGCACTGGGGAGATACCTACTATGAGGTGCAGCCGAAGAACAGAGTGTGAGGGACAGTGCTTCCCAGCAAGGGTGCAAACAGGAGGCTGTGCTGTGGCCAGGGAGTGAGATGAGAGGGACACGCTACAGATACCTTGGGTCCCACTTTACAGCCATTTTGGCACTTCATGGGCTTTTATCTCTCAAGGGCCAGAGATGGTGTGAGAGTCTGGCAGGCCGCACACCCGGCGGCGTGGAGCTGGGGACAGGGCACGGCGAGGTGGATTCCGGGAGCACGGGCATGTCCCGGGAGCGCGGCCTTGCTTCAGGCGCTCTCGTGGGTGACTCGCGTTTCAGATTTTAGCCTCACGAACTCTCTGGCCACATCATCGCCAGTCCTCTGGGAGAGAATCCTGAGGATAGTGAGGCCCGTCTCGTCCATGGAGACGCTCTTCAGGAGCGGGTACCAGGCCCCGTGGCTCCCCTTCTCGGCGATGTGCTGCAGCCGGATGACCGTCATGCCGACCACCCGGTCCTCGCGCGCGAAGCAGTAGTCCTTCACGGCCAGGTGCAGCTCGCAGGCCGCCGGGCGGCTCTCCCTGCTCAGCGTGCTGCGCGGGTCAGAGGCACACATGGGGCGCTCGTTACAGCGGGCAAGCACTGTCCGAAACCGCTGCTCATCCCAGGTGTCTCGCTGGCGAGTGGAGGGTCACGCGTTTTAACTAGGACCCTTTAAATCTTACTTAGGCTACTAGGTAGATGCTTAGATACCGTTAATCTAACAAAGGCTTTCTCTCCTAGATAGAAATGAATAGCTTTAGTTTCTCAAGGTCACACACATGCCTAGTAATAGAAATGAAATACGACATATTCAGAGGCAGCATCTCCTCGCCATGTCAAGCCCGTGTGCAGAACGGGGCTCCTGGTGGGAGCTGGGCCAGGGTCAGGGGCACACGTGGGGCAGCATCTGTGCCACTGCAGCATCAGCTGGTACCATCTTTATGCCAAGACTCCTGCAGACCTGCCCTAGCTAGGAGCTTTTCTTGGGGGAAGAGACTACTAAGCACTATTCAGAGATGCTGAATTGGATACAGATTTTAGAGTCAATCAAAGCTGTGGTCAGGGGAGAGCTTGGTGTCGTTTCTCCTGCCCCACAGAGACCTGTCAGGAGGGAGGCTGTGGACATCTCTGCTGACCACAGCAAGCCGGGCTGTCAGGGTGGAGCTACACCAAACCAGCTTCCCTCTCCCCCTCCAGCTCTTATCTAATTCTCCCTCTGACTGTCCTGCCTTCCTGATGGAAGCACATCTGTTTGCTAGCTGACCCAGCTGCCAGAACCCTTTCTTCCCCAGGTGAATGTTTTTCTGCTGAGACATTTTGCGAGTCAAGCTTCTGTTTCCAAGAGACACTGACAGCTAAACTGTGTACTTACTCTAGAGACACTCTGCAAAATGTGAAAGAAAATGGCAGCCCCATGCGTGGGATGCACAGAGCAATCTTCTTTTGCATTAAAATGCATCAGAATGCCACCTTTAGGGCTGTGGTCCTTCAGGGTCCTGTCTAGTGAGCTTCAGAGCTCACATTTGAATTAGGTGTAAGCACCTGTGTAACCCGAGAGCAGAGTGCTTCCAGCAGGGCTGCGAGCAGGGACTACTCATGCGGCCCATCTGTGGAAGTCCGGATGCATGTAGTAGAATAATGCAGCTCACAGGAGTGGACAGAGAGAGGATGAGGGGGTGGACTGCCCAAAGGCCCAGAGGAGATGGAGAGTGCAGAACAGACAAACCACCAAGCCGGCGAGGCTCCCTGCCTGGCGCTTGGTAAGCACGTTCAGACTCCTGGAGTTAAATAGGGCATATCGGGATGGTTCTAAGCTTACCCAGCTGTTCCCTGAAGCTCCTCTTTGGTGTCCTATGGGCGTCTTCAGGTTGACATGGATTTAAAACAAATTGTTTCCTCATCTGATTCCCCACCTCAGGCAGCCACTCTCTGCCCAAGCACTCAGGCCAGAAACCTAGGGGCCACCCTACGCTTATCAGGCCTAGTGCTCCCTTGGCTTTCAGTAGAGCCATTCTCTGTCCTCCTTGTCCCTGGCAATGGATGCCCACCTGTGCCCTATGAGGGCGGGGCTCTGCACGCTCCTGTTGCCAGCTTGGTTTGCCCAGAAGGAGAGTGTTGTCAAAAGAGAGGTCCTTAGTTTTGTGAGCCCCGGGAGGTGGGCGGGCGGACGCAAGGCTACCTCCACAGCGGCACTGCTCCTTTGCAGGTAGCCAGTTACGGGTGACGTCTTCACCTCCCGACCCCAGTCACCATCTTCCTCTATCTCCTGCACGCCTTGGAATATGAGGCCCCACATGCTCGCTGGCGTATGTCTCTAAACTGCACTAGGAGTGAGCCCATCCTAGGTGATCCTAGACTAGTGCCCAGGGACACGGCCTGCTCACTTTTCATGTTCTGCCTGTTACGGGCAGGATCTACTTCCAATACAGGTACAGCGCTTTCCGCTTTTTTGCATTTCCCTCCACAGCTCCTGAGCACTTTGATCTCTTGCCTGGGCCACTGTGGTAGCCTTCAGGCTTCTCTTTCTCTTTATATGACAGAGTGCGTGATCATTGGCGTACCAGGCTGGGGTGCCCTTCACCTGAACCCTGTTCCAGGCCGGCAGTACCTGCTGGAAGCACTGAAACTAAAATCCTCAGCCACTTTGTATTTTCTAAGTATTTGCTTTGGCTCCTCCTGTGCACCAGGCTGCTTCATGTCTAGACCTGACTACTTCCTTTACTGGAAATGCTCTCATGTCTGCCCCTACAGGCCCGGGGATTTTTAGGGTAGAGGTGCACGCTGCCTGAGGCCCCTCTGCTCAGCAAAGCAGGTCATCGCTCCTGTGACTCCACTCTCCTTAGCACTGGCTCTTAGCAGAGGATTTGCCCCTGGGACACGTTTTGAGCTGTGGCTCTGTTGACTTTCCGGAGACACGGGATGTGTACGGTGACCTCTCCAACAGCAAGACCTCTGTGTCACACTGGCCACCGCATCCACCTCCTGTGACTTTGCCTGATGTGCCAGCCACGAACAACTGTGTGGCAGAAGATGGAAACTAAGGCCACCCCCACCCCTGCTGCAGTGTCGGGGTACTGGAGCCTGTCAGGTTTGCTTTCCTCTGCCCTCCCCCGCTGGGTCCCGGAGCGTATCTAGCTGGACAGCGGTGACTGCCTGGTGGGGGAGCAAGTTGGTTTGTGACTTACAACTGAAACGTCTCATTGTACTTGGGCGACCACGTGTTGCTCTTGGTCTTCGTGCCTTGCTTCCTCTTCTTGTCTCCAAGGTTGGGTCCTAGCATGCAGACTTCCACGAAGGGCCGGAACATCGCTGTGGTCTGCCAGTGCAGGTCATTAATAGCAATCACTGAAACCCAAAACGGAAAAGGGAAGGGAACGTGAAATTTTAGCAAATAGATGTGTGGAAACTTATCTTCCTCCTTGTGGTCATTATACTAAAATTAGTTAATTAATTTAGAGACAGTCTCACTATGTAGTCCTGGCTGTCCTTGAACTCTCTATGTAGCACAGAAAGGCCTCAAACTTGGCAACCCTCCTGCCTCAGCTTGCCGGGTGCTGGGATTACAGATGTGCATCATCATGCCTGGCCTAAAATTTTTATTTTTAAAAACAACTTATTAAGTTGTGATTTCCGTTTGGTAATGCCCTAACCCCAGAAGCGCGCAAACGTTCCTGAAGAGAAGAGCTGGTTCTCTGGAGTGCACGCTGGGTGGAGTCTGGGCTGTGGCTGTGCCACGCTGTTGTCCGAGACTCCTGAGAAGTTAGCCCTGCTCTCCAGGGCAAGCCCTGGCGTCTTCACATGGAAAACTGGGATGTGCTCATCGTGGAATATTTAGAAAATATATGGAAAATCAACTAATATATAGATGAAACCTTAGCTTTCAGAGGCAGTGACTGGATGTTTTAGGGTCAGTACTTTGATAAGGACTTTGCACAGCATGGGATCAAGGTGCACTGCAGCTGTGTGAGCAGCGGCACTTGGTAAAGTCTGCCGTGGTGTCTAATTCGTCATGTTTGGCCAGTGCAAGCCGGACTGGCCACTGCACCGTCTCCTGGCTCTGGGCATGGTAGGCATTTTTTGTGGGCGTTCTTTGATGATGACACCCTTGGGACAGGGTCAGAGACTGGCAGGTGCAAAGGACTCAGTAAGCTCTGACATCTGCCAGATCAACACAGTATTCTTCAGAGGGCTTCAGGGACACGGTACCATGTGAGTCCCTCCGTTTATCTGCATCCTTGCCCGTATCCTGTGCCGTCTGTCTCAGGCCTCAGCTGTGCCACCTTTAGAACACCAGGCTACATGAGGTGATAAGTCTTTGGTGCAAACCAAAGTGGGTGTTTAAAAGGCCGAGTCTGTGATGACATGAAAATAGAACATGGGCGTAATGAGCAAGATGGAAATCCTTAAATTTTACCCTTGGAGTGGCCTCTGCCTTGAGACTGGTTTTACAGTACAAAACTGATAGAGACACTCACATCAAATGGTTTCTAACTGTTTAAAAAAGAAAGGAGTGTGTAGTTACGGGAGCAGCAGGAACATCTGCGGTCCTGATGTTCAGCGAGTATCCGCATCGTGGCCGACCACAGAATATCCTTCTCTGAAACTGCTCACCAGTGCAGGCAAACCAGTTAGGTCTTCTGAATAACACAGTCTAACGTGTGTGCCTTTGGCAGTTTCTCTAGAAATTCTCAGCTGTCCTAGGATCAGTGTATATTTTCCTAAGCTGGACACGAGAGAAATCAGTGTCTCGTATTCCCTTGCTGTGGGTGTGCAAGGCGATCGCTTACTTGGTGTATCTGCACAGGACCCTACCTTTCACGGTGACCTTGTGCTCGCCCGTGCTGGGAGTGGCTGTAATATCCACGTGGACGGAGATCTGGCCCACAGCATCCTTGGAGGAGCGGCCTGCGAGGAAGTGGAGGTTACTGCCTGGGCTCTCAGGTTCCATGGGGAAAGACGCCCTCGGCTCCGCATCAGAGTCGGGCGGGTGAGCGGCTGGACAGATCCTGCATCCGCAGCTTGGTGTGATGCCGAGGACCGTCTGTGGGACCCTTTGCTACATGGGCTTGCAGCCTGGATGTGCTTGCTGACCCTGCTCACCAACCGTGCTGAGCCCAAGCTTTGTATGGACTGCAGAACCCACAGGACGCCCCTGGCGGTGACCGCGTGACAAGAACTCGCTGTGCCCTGTGGTACATCGTGCTCCGCCTGTCACTTAGGGAGCACAGCTACTGCTCTCCACTCTATGATAAGGACCTTCCCGAACTATGACACACCCGTCTCAGGACATGAAGAGGACCCTGTCAGGCACCTGCCCGCATGGGGCTCGCAGTGGCCAGCAGAGATCAAGCCCTGAAGTTCACACCGTAACAGAGCAGGCCTGAGACCCACACAGAGGACGTGGCAAGAAGCAGTGGACTCTGTGCGGTTAACGCTGAAAGCTGCTGCGTCGGAAACTCCCGAGACTTGGGGCCAGGTAGATTTAGCTTCTGTTCCCAGGTGGCACGGACAGTCTGCCGTGTTCTTTAGGCTCGGTTATCTAATTTGTTAAGTGAAGATAACACCAACCTTTTCATATGTACACATACTTACTTATTTTGTGGTATGGGGAGTTGAACCCGTGCCTTTGTGCTAGCTACATGCTATTTGTGCTATTTACTCTGGAGGCAGGGCCTCACTAAGTTGCTAATTGCCCATCCTCCTGCCTCAGCCTCTCAGAGTCCTGGGATTATAGGCACCTGCTTGTGTACTCACACTAACATATCATCTATGAACAAAGCCACTTTTTCACAATTGGAACATATACACTAATTTTTCATCTTATTTTTATCTTTTTACCTAAAAATAGATAATGGATAATAATTATTGTATTTCAGTCTGTGTAAATCTGCTACATTTTTTCTATGACTTGGAATATCACAGCACTTGAACACTACAAAGTAAGGGTTCAAGTTCCTTGAAAATGATTGAAGTGATTACTTGAAGTGATTCCCTACTTGAAAATAAATCACGGAGGTGCTTACAAGTGTTAAAGTATTTGACACATCACAGTGTCTAAGACCGCCCTCACGCTTGGCCTGTAGCTCAGGGACGGATGTAACCGAGCCGGTCCCTTGTACTGCAGCCCCACAGGTCAGCGCCTCTCACGTGGGAAGCTCCCTCGCAGCAGTGGACTGTCTCAGGAGTGGACCCCTGTGCGGTTTTACCTCGGCCCTTAGACCATGACCCTTGTGTGCTCATCCGTGATGTTCCAGAGGAACAAGACTATATTTGGGAAATGAACAGCTGATGCCCAAGGCAGGAACAGGAGCTTTGGAAACCCTCAGGCTTCTACCTGCAGAGGACAGAATGGATGCGGCCCAGGGCCTGGTGCAGGACCTGCTGGGGAAAGCTGGGCCAGTGATCACCTGGGGACGAAGGGAAGGTTACTCTGCCTCCCTCCGATCTGTGGGGAAGCGCGCCTAGGTGGGGGTCCCCAGAGGAGTGCTCAGCAGACGGTCTGGAGAGACCCTGGAGAGAGCGGCCCACGCCACTGGCCTCCATGCGCTGCAGTCCCTTCACAGTTTGCTTGGCGTACGTGCTGCACTTTTAAAAGTTTGATCCTCACTGTTTTATCATAGCCTGTTTCAAACTGCATTATTTTTCCATTATAACGTGTAATAGGAAGGCTAGTAACTTTTGTACCTGAATTTTTTCCAGATGACTGAATTTTTAATAAAAAACTTAATTAATCCTTGAGGGAAACACCTATTTTTATTGCTTGCCTTGGCAATGGCCTCGCTGACTGCTTTTCAGAAGAAAGGTCCGCTCCTGGCAGGTGCCTTGGTGGGAGGCTCTCCTCATTTACAGACCTGGGGAAGCCAGTTTGGCTGTCACTTCTCCGCACTTATCTGGGGAGAAACCAGCCACTGCCACTTTGTACCACACAGTGATGCACAGCAGGTCACCCAGAGGCCTTAACAATCCCAGCACCCAGCAGATGCTGGCCCTTTACACACAGGAGTCTGTTTTCTTTCTTCTCTGAAAGCTGAAGTTTATAGCACGAGTTCCATGGCTCACAGGTTAACACACCACGTGTCGGTACATGTGTCCCAGCCGGGTGCTTCCATCAGTCATACTCCTCTGTCTCCTATACTTGCCATTTCCCAAGGCGAAAGCTTTCAGGCCCTTCGTCCTAGGTGCACAGCATGCCACCTCAGGAGACCTGGGGCTAGGACCCTATCCTGGGCATGATGAGGCGCAGCTGTGCAGCTGAACGGTGAGAATGCGCCATCCCTGACAGGGGAGAGGGCATCTTCCCCAGACTCACTCCTGCCCAACCCGCTTGCCCAGGACCCCCAGAGGCTTTCCAGCAGCTCCCAGGCACCAACTGTTTATGACTTCCACTAAAGACTTCTGGATGGCATTCAAGGTACTGACTGTCTCACTTCTGCTAGCTCACCTGCATCTGTGCCCCACCTGCACTGAACCCTTGGCACCTGCCAGTACATACCAACCTGCCTGTGTGTCCGCACTGGGGTGCATTTCACTTCTGTCACCTTTCACCTGGAGGTAAGTTCCTGCTCAGCCTACCAGAGCCGCCTCTACCAGCATCGTCTCCCCTATGACACCAAATAATGGTTTCCAAGTCATCGGGTTTCTCTGCGTTAAGCCCTCCCGCCTCACTCCCAAAGGCTACATCACTGATCTGCAAACTCCAGGAATATTAGGGAGCACCAGAAGCCTTCCTGCCATGGTCACGAGCAGATCAACACCAACAGCTCTGCTAATCCAGGCCCCTGTAGGAGTCAGACGGCCACCAACATGAGGCTCACTGGGGGAAGAGTCACAAAGGAGCCCTGTGCAAAACACAGGCAGAACCAAGAAGGCCAGAAAAATAGCGTGCTGACACCCTCCGACTACAGCAGCATCGCCTGTGCTGTCGCAGTGGTGCGGGACTCACGGGCAGGAAATGTGCTCACCCTGGGATGCCTGTGCGTTTTGGTGCAGTGCCCTTGCTGGTAAAGTTCATGATGTTTCAGTTGGCAGAGGAGACACCAGTGCTTGCCGCCTCCTCCACACAGAAGAGCCAAGGGGACAGGTGTGTCACTGCATGTTGAGGTGGCCAACCACAGAGAACACCGGAAATCAGAAGGAGAACCTGGCACAACTCATAGGCCTGGGATAAAAGCATAGTAGGCATCTACTCACCAGCTCCCCAGCCAGGGTGAGGGCTAGAGAGACAGATGGCAGCAAGCGGTCAGTGTGGTGCTGGCAACCTGGGCATCCACACAGCTGCACAGTCCTTGCTGGCCAACTGAGGTGACCAATCGGAGTTCTACACAGTGGCCCTGCCATGATTCCTCCAGCCAACCCTGTGCTAGCCAGGAAGACCTTGGGAAGGGAGCTATCATCTGACCATGGGCTGCTGAGGGGTCAGAAGCTCCTGTATGCCCTCTGGGACCTCAGATACAGCCACCACATGAGCTCAAGGGACAGCATCCTTGACCCCCACTTCTGGTGTCGTCCTTGTAAAGGCAGTTGTTAGGTGGAGTATGAATGGAATGCAAAGGCGATTTTAATAAAGCTAAAGGAGGGCCTGGAGAATGCAGATAAACAGTGATACAAAATTGAGAAGCGCAGGATATACAGGAGAAACTCCGCAAAGAGATTCTGAAAAAGGGCCAAACAAATCCAGGAAATGAAGAGGCTGATGCACCAATAAAGCCTTACCAGCAGTCAAAAGCCTTACCAGCAGACTGTATCAAGCAATAGAAAGCATGTTATCTAAATCCAAGGTCATGAGAATGAAATTAAGGTAAAGGAAATCCATGAACTGATGTAATAGCGAACACTTGACTAATTGTGGGAAGAAGTGGGTATCCACGGAGGAGGCTTACAGGACCCTGAATACACAGGGTCATAAAGATCTTCACTAAGGCATGCAATAGTCAGACTTTCCAACATTCAAGAGAAAAGCCCAAGTAACATTTAAGAGTATCATTATATTAGACCAAAAACAGACTCAGCAGCACAAACCCTATGGATGACCAGGAAGGAATGAGTGACAGACTCAATGTCCCCCCACCAAAATGACTTCCAGCCAAATACGCTATCCCAGCAGGGCTTAGGGGACTCAAATAGGACACGAGAGCAAGCTGCTTCCCAGACTCTGGCGAGACCATCAGGTGGAGTGAAACAAGTCAGACACAAAGTTTAAACACAGCACGATTTCTCTTAAATAAAACCCCTTTTGATGGAGCAGTTTCTTTTCTATGAACCTGTCTTATAGAAATATTAGCAAATGTGTATAACTAACATGCTTTTATAGTGGTTTCAAATCAGACAAGCTATGTTTGTAAGTAGTAAACCCGCGAGTGCATCATGATATAGCTTATGGGTACTGTGAACCCACGCTAGAAGTGTGCAGGGACTCCGTATGAAAGACATGAAGCGAAGTACAAAAAAACCAAACAACAGAGCTATGCGCATGTCCCCCATGGCAGGTATGTGTGAGGTCACCCTGCTCGCCCCAGGTTCTGGAAACAGACCGAGGCGACATGAGTAGAGACGGAGGTGGCTGGGTGTGCCAGCTCTTCCACTCCAAGCTTTCATGTTACCTGAATTGTTTCAGTGAGCATCTACCATTTACTAAAATGTTTGAATAAACAAACAAAAGAACTACATGGCGAGAGCAGGACAGAAGAGGTAAGTTCCTTCCTCGGACACAAGTCCCCACAAGGACGTACACATCACTGAGGCGTGGTCACCCTGATCAGGGTGCTATCAGCCCCATGTCCTGTGTGGACTGCGGAGTGAGCCCTGGCTGGAGCCACTGGGCATTGCAGGGTGTGGCAGGTGGAGGGAGCAGTGTCCCCTGCGGTCTGGTAGCAGCTGCCTTGGTGACGGCAGCAACAGCACTGATACCTCTGCAGTCAACAATCAAGTGTGTCCACCTGGAAGAATGCTCAGGAAGCAGAGGTAAAAGCCTATTTAAAAAAGAGAAAGAAATTGCCTTTGTTGTGCACAGCGGTGGAAACAGAGCTGGATGGGTAACTATCTCAGAGATGATGGGTTCTCAGCAGGGGGCCCAGGTTCCACCTCGCAGGGAGCTCGGAATACCCAGGGGAAATACAAAGGCAACTTGACAGAGCGCAAGGCAGCTCTCACTACTGCCTGGAAGCAGCTCCTCTGCAGGAAGGACATCCACACATTAACCCCTCCAGAGGCCACAGGGCTTGACCTTTTCATCTGGAGCTGGTCTAACCCGACATCCTGGGGCTAGGTCAGCCCAGGACAAAGGAGTTGCAGGGGACACAAGGAGGAGCTCTGCTGGGAGAAACAAAGGCAGACATGAGAGAGAGAACAGCAGGCCAACAGCACAGGTCCTGTGGAGCCATCTGGGTTTCCCTTCTGCCTCCATCTGCTTTGCTTACTGATCATTACCCGGGACTGCACCTAGTTGGACTTCAGAATGCGGGGTGGGAGTAGGTAGGAGTACAAACTATAAGTAAATGAAGTAAACATGATTTGTTTACCTGTTTACTATTGTGCTAAACTCTACACACCTAGGAAACAGAAATCCAAAGATCATAAATCAGTGCATTGCAGTTTTTGCCTTTTGAGAAGTAGAATAAACATGAACATGAAACTAGTAGATGATACTGATTTTTCACCTGGGTTGGGTCCTGGCTTTACCATGTGCTGACTGTGGCAGTGAGTGGTCACCTCAGCTTCTCAGGGACTCAGCATCCTTAACCAAGGAACTCAGGCCACCACATTCCTTCCTAGGATTCTGGGGGTGCCGCTGAATGAAATTCCTATCTGAAACACAGAGATTCCAGCCTCTGTGGATGTGCGGGCTGGGGACTGCAGCTTGAGGCTCGGTCCTGGGTGGACACGCACCGGGGCCCTTCCAGTCTGTCCCCTCTTCGCTGAAACCATTGGGACTGACCCTCTGTCACGGCCAGCACCCTTCCATTTATAGTGCAGGTTGTGCCGCTACCTGGCATTACTTCCCTTTAAATTATAGGCAACCCGAGTGTATGCTTTTTAAAGGTTGAAAAAGAACATAAATTCATGAATGGAGAGTGTAGTCAGATACCTTCTCTGACTTCTCCACAGGGAAGACCTCTTCTCTGATATAACTTCATTTACATCTTTGTGTTCTGTTTTGATTTTAGTTATAGCTACAAAATACCTGTGTCACAGTTTGGCTCCCGTGTGTGGGAGGTGATTGGGTCCCAGGGCTGAGCTTTCATGTGACTTGGGGCTGGGGCTGCGTTCCCACCCCACTCTCTGCTTCCAGCTGTGTGGCTTGAGTGCTTTCCCTCCACTGTGCCACCTCTGCTAGTGTCCTGCAGACGGGACCAAGAGCCAGGGTGAACCTGTCCTCTGCTGAGTGCTGGATGTTGGGTGTTTTGTCCCAGCGATGGGAAAGTGTTTAAGAACACCTGTACTTCCAGCGACATCACTTGTGGGCTCCCGAGGCAGGGTGTGTGGTGACCCCTCTGCAACCCTGATATCTGCCCAGAGCCTTGGGCTCGGTGGGCTTGGGGCGGGCTTGGCAGGTTGGGGCCGGGTGTGCTGCATGGGGTCCCTGACTCAGCACACGACCAAGCTCCTTCACCATCACAACCCTCTGCTTTCCACTGAGATGTGGTGAGGGGTGGCACTCCCCATAGTGGGGCTGTGAAGCTTGGACAATGCAGAGCTCTTAGTCCACAGTCCGTGGGAGCCAGGCAGACAGAGCTGGGCTGGCAAAGCATCGTTGTTAGTTCAGCTGACACGGTGCCATGGTTTGGGTCCCTGGGTACTCGCAATGGGCCCCTGGGTTCACCCACCTTCCACTTACACCTGACCTTTGAAGTCAGGTGCTGGTTACAAATGGCCGCAATCAGTTTTAGTCTGGGTTTTAAACACGTTTCTTTTAGTTAGAAATGTGTCCAGAGTGTTTCTAAAACTACACTGCCCTCCCTTCCTGTCCTGTAACCCTCTATAACAGTCAGATCTGAAGCCCTTGTTCACTCAGACTGGGCCTGAAGAGCAAGGTCTATTCCAGGTCCCTCTCGGGGCAAGCTCGGGACTGTGCCACTCATGGCAGCAAAAGCAGGTTTGTGTCCTACACAGGCTTCTCTCCTGCCGTTTAGCAAAGCAGCAGCCTGTGGGTGGGGATGGTGGTTTGTTTCATTTGCCAGCACCCTTCTCACAGAGCCGGGCCAGCAGCCTAGCAAGGGCACAGTGCTTTCGCAGGCAGGCAGGTGGCTTTGCTTCCAGAGGACTCAGTCCTTCACTTGCTCATTAGCCAGTCACCAGACTTAGCAGGCAGCTCTGCCCCAGGGACTACACATGGTTCAGATGCGATCCAAGGCCTTGGTATACACTGCAAATACATGAAGAGCTTTGAACACCAGCGTGTGTCCCGGCAGAGAGTTTTGGGGTGCAGCCACAGTATCTGCTTTGTTCTTGGGGGTTGGGGGGTCTGAGTGTTTAGCCAGAGCAGGGAGCTGCATGGAGCCTTGGGCCTGGGGTGCTCAGCAGGACACAAGCACTGTGAGATCAGTGGCTCTGCAAGGCAGATGGGGCAGCACTGTGATCTTGGGGGCCAGTGCACTAGCCTGGGGTGCAGGGTTCTGGGAGTCAGCCCAGAAGGGTGTCACTGCTAGGCACAGCTCCAGGGGGCTTGACTCCAGACCCAAGCTCCAGGATGGGCACAGGGACCTATTCTTCTCAGTGGGGAAACAGCCACTTCCCTGCCCGGACTACCCAGACCTCAGAGTCTGATGCAGAGGAGGACACTGCTCTGTTGTCCCAGTGCCCCGGGACCTTGCAGGTCACCTCCCAGCCTCACCACTCGGACACTTGAGCCCCAGGCCTTGCTGGGGACAAACCCTGGCTAGGTCCCCACTGAGAAGAAGGCTTATTTCACATGCAGGACCACACACACATGGCTGACTGGGAGGCTGATCGATGGTGCTGCTCAGGCTCTGCCTGGGTTCCCTTCTTAGCCACCGGGAGGACTCTGTCCTGTGGATCTCTCATGCCGTCTACTCTAGGGACACTGACTTCAGTGGCTGCACAGGAAAATGACATCCCCGAGCCACCTCCTGGAGGCTGTGGTGGTGCCACCCTGTGCTTACCCTAGAAGGACGCACTGAGATTGGGAATATTATTCTACCAGAAATGGGCTTCTTAAGAGAGATGACGGTCAAAGGAGTTGGCCTCACTGGGCAGCCTGTTGCTTGCTGGGCTCCAAGTTGAGAGTCGTGTCTCCTCTTGGAGAGACAGGGAGGCCCTGAGAAGGCAAGCTCTGGAGGACGGGCATGAGTGACAGGGATCCCACCATGCGGCCCCACTGTTCCCCAGCAAATCTACACTCAAACCCAGATGTCACAATGGGGGCTTTTCCTCATTTAAGAACAAAGTGCAGTTTCAAATGTTTTCTTAATTGAAAAATAATTAAAAACAATCTACAAGTGCTGGATACACAACTAAGCACCATTTGGCTCCTGTCTGTCATGGGAGGTTGTGCGTTCTTTAAAAACCGATCCTTTTAGAAATTTCTGACACTCCGGGGAAGGCATCAGGGTATTACCTGAAACAGGCAGACACACCATGACGTCTGATATGGCGTGCACAATACCAGGACACAGTGACAACCTCTGGCTGGGCAGGCAGGCTTGGGAGGAATGGAGGGCAGGTGCAGGGCTCAGCTCTGTAAGCAGAGGACAAGGGCCTGGGGCAGGCCGCGGGCTGCAGACCCAGGCACTTGGCACTGGGGGCTGAAGGAGGTCAGAGGGTCACTGAACAAGCAAGGATGGGCGCGGGAGGTGAGAGGGCAGAGCGGCTGCGGTTATGGTTCAGACACAAGAGGACCACTCAGGAGAGCACTTTCCATGGGAAGTGCCCATGCTGTGGCCACCAGGAAGGGGCTCCGATGCTGGCCGGGGTGACAGTGACAGACCTGACTTCCTGTGCCTGGTGAAGGGTGGACGTGGCCCTGGAAACAGGCCCCTGGCCTCAAGCTCATGGGGGACGATGAGCCAGACTGCATGTCTCTCCCATGCGGGTGCCACGTATGCATCAGGAGGTGCCAGCAAAGTGTTTTTCTGAATATCAGATACTTTTCTCATTGAATGTTTAAGCCATGTCACGGTGCACTCAGGATGATAAAGGGGAGTTGCACCTAGGAGAGCTCTGGGGAGGAGGCTCAGGCGTGGCCACTGGGTTCATGGGGTTCCCCACCCTAGGACCACCTCATAAAGCCCAAATTGAGGACAGCGTTTGGCATGGTGCAGGCTCCAATCCTTCTCCCGGAGACCGCAGACATCCAAGGCTGGCGTGCAGCTGTGTCTGGGACCAGGGGAAGGAGGAATGGGGAAAAGGGATCCTCCAGTCATGACATCGCCACCCCAACACAGCCTGCAGCCCAGCACATCCCGATCATGGGTAGCACACAAAACCCCCGGCTGCTGCGAGGCTGCAGCCCAGCAACCCGAGTCCTGAGGAGATAAACTGGGGGATGGAGGCGACTTGGACGTTGCAGGAGGAAAGCATGTGTCTGAGGGTACACTCCAGGCTTTCAGCACTGTGCAGAAAGCAAGGGAGGGTTCCCCAAACCAGGTAGCACTGGAGGGGACAGAGGTGGAGCTTCTGGCCAGCAACGGTTGCTTGCTGGCCTTGGTGTCCTTCCTGAGTTTCCTGTGCCCTGCATTCTGTGCTGTATATTTTACAATGCAGGTAGAAAAGATAATAAACCTTCAAAATAAAACTGTCAACGCATTCTGTGACTGTGCTTCATAAAAAGTGAAACTACATAAGCATAAGGTGCATTGACAGAATAAGCTCGAAATGAAGCTATGAAGACACCCCCCATTGGGACCTTAAGCTGCTTCTGGTCACCTGGAAGGCCAGCCTGGGCAGCTAGAGGGATCCACACCTCCTAGGCTGCTCTGCCGGCTCCTTGCAGCTCTGGGACACAGATCCCCATGCGCGTACAAAACCCGAAGCCTGTAGCAGTCTTATTTGTGCCCTGCTCTGCCCCTAGATGAGAAACCCTATTTTATTGCCCTCTGCCGTGCCCGCACTCCTGGCAGAAAGGCTAAAGTGTCTGCCGCTCCTCTAATCTAACTGATACCCTGCACAGCATGTCAAGTGCTCTCTGTAACTGAGCTAAGGCAGAACGCAGTGGCTCCATTGGCTGTGAACTGTGAGTCCCCTGTGGGGTTCAGTTTTGTCCCACCAGGTGGACGGCATGGCCTGGTCCCCGCGAGCTTGTGAGTGAGTTGGTACCGACCCAGCCAGGAGTCACCTCTGTTATGGGCTAACAGAGGTCAGGTGTTTTTGTTTTGTTTTTATTGACAGAAAAAGGTGGTTCTTTTGTACTAGAAACAGATACTACCAAACACCGATTAGGTGAGAGAATGTTCCACAATTCAGAAATGTTTATTAATAAACACCTGAAAAATAAGGCACTGATATGACTTGCATGAATGTTCTCAGCTGGTCAGTTGTGTTGTCCACAACACAAAAATACCAGGTGGACAAAGAAACCAAGATGTGCCCTAGTCCAATCCGCCCAAGCCCACTGGTTCTCAGACTGGACTTCGGTCCCAGCTCCAGCAGCCCATGCCCCATCCCATGAGCAAAGTCTGTCTTTCCTACTGCGGGGCCTTTGAGGACAGAACCTTCTCTTCAGAGAAAATGCCCTCCCACAGGCCAGGCGGTGCCACAGAGATCCCTCCCTAGGCCTGTCTTTCCCAGGCAGCGCCCCTGGGAATGTCGCTGCTCTCTGGGAGGATGGGGAGGAATGGTCCCGGGCCCACTGTGTTCTCAGCGCTGCGCGCTGCCTCAAGCCCCGCACCACTCCCGGCCTGGGAGCTCATTGTAACCACCCTGCGGCGCAGGTGGTGTCCAGCATCCGCTTTATTGCAAAGCACCTAGCAGAAGGTGTTAATAAAAAATGATAATAAACCCGATAAATTTTGCATCGAGAATTGCTTTTCCTCAAAGAAAAATAATAAAAACAATTAGTTTGAAAGCAAGAGAAATTGCTACCTTTCCCAATGCCTTTAACTTTAATATTGTTCTCTTTAAATTTACTTACAGCTGCTGGGGAGAGACAGGTGGAGAGGAGGAGCTCATATTTTACCTTAGCTTTTAAGAATTGAGAAGAAAAGACCCTTATAGTCCCACACAGCACAGAAGCAAAAGATCAAATAATCATATACCTACCTAGGGGAAGTTGTCTAGAAGTGGGTTCATCCCCCACTGTAAAAGTCATCGAATAAGGAAGCAGATTATGTAAAGGAAACTGTTAAGAGCTACAGAAGTCAAGTGTTTTGGCTGGTTTAAACACTTGGCCACTGTAGGAACAACTGCTCTCTGGTGCTGCTTGCAGTGCCTAGATCCATAATAAGTATCATCAAAGAATCTTCTGTTTTCAAAACTTGGGCCATCTCACTGGAGCTGGAGAACAGATTGTTTTACATTGTCTGTAGATAGAAGTAACGACTGACAGAGACACCGAGGAAATACAGATTACGTTACAGGTTAATGGAAGGCACAAAGTCAAAGCAAAATGAAGAGAACAGGACTCACATTCAGAGACAATTGTTCGGCCCTTATGTTTTATTGACCTGCACCCCTGAAGCTGGCAGAACTGCACATGTCTGGCAAGAAATGCATGGGATGTGGACTCAGAGATGATGGGGATTTGCATCCCAGCCACTAAAAATTAGGTTTTGATTCTTAACTTCTTTGAACCTCTTTTTTTCCCCACTGCTAAAAGAGAGGTATCATATTTCTCTACCTATGATTTTGTGATTAAATAAATTTCAAAATATTTGGTAAATGAAAATTTGCTTACTGTAAATTATTACGAGCAGAGTAGAAGAAATATGATGGGGCTAGAGTAACAGTATTATCTTACTTTTACTTAGTATCATTAATATTCCTTTTTACAATAGCACATTTGCTCCTTTTTGTAGATACTTGTTGAGTGCCAGCATTGTGGATACAGAAATAAAATGGGTAACTGCTGTAGACTGGATCCACAGGGCCCACCTGTTTGGGGACCTGTCCAAGCCTGTGGTCCTTCAGGGTCCTTCAGCAGCTGGGGCTGGTGGAAGGCAACCAGGCCACTAGAGACACAGCCCTGTAAGAGACACTGGTGCTTCAGCCCTTTCCTGTCTTGGTCTTTGCCTGCCTGTGCTGTAAGGTAAGCATCTGGTATAGTGCAAGCTTCATGCCATGATGTCTGCCTCAACACAGATGCAAAAACAAAGGGTGGGGTGCCCAGAGACTGATACCCCTGAATCTGTAAGCCAGCAAAACCCTTCACTCTTCAGAAGCTATCACAGGTATTTTGCTATAGGGATCGAAAGCTAAAACACCCACAATACCCTTGCTATCATTTTTGAGGGCAACAATCTCTTTCTTCAAATACGTGAGTATTTGTGTCTCAGTACAGCACAGCAAATGCTTCCTAGTGCCTGAGAGGTGATAAATGTTGCACTAATAATTTACATCAACTTTAGGAACTTCAAGTAGTTTCTGACATCTGAGTGGCCAGATTTAGGATATTTAGTAAAAATTATAGACGTATTTAGGGCATGAGTAAAAATTATATCGTAAAACCAATAGAAATGAATATAGGAAATAACAATTCTAAATGTATATGCACCCAATATAGAAAGCAAGTTCATAGACTGAGGGAAAAGAAAGACAGACTACAATCCCATAACATTTGAGAAACTGACTGCCCTACATTCAGGAATGGATGGGTCATCTGGACAGAAAAATCAAAGGAACGGCAGGGTTCACTCACAGCCTGAACCCAGTGGGTCTCACAGACCTCTATGGGATAGTCCATCCAACAGCTACAGAAAGCCCCTTTCATCAGCTATGGGGCAGCCACTGGCTCCCAGCCTGTGACAGCCCACAAAGCAAAACTCGACAGATCCCCAAACACTAAAACCAAAAGCATCTTTCCTGACCACAATGTAATAACACTAGAAGTCAATAGCAAGGCAACTTCAGAATGATGCAAATGCATAGCTAACATTAACACCAACACAACTTAGCATTAATGACCAGTTGATTATGGAAGAAATTAAGAAAGTTTAAAAAATTCTTGCAACTAATGAAAATGGATATAGAACATCCTATAAAAGCAGTGCTATGAAGAAGCTCATGGAAATCAGTGTATACATCAAAAACTATAAAAATATCAACCTACAGATGAATTGCAAAGAATTAAAAAATCAAGAACAAAGCTCCTACAAAAATAGAAGAAAAAAGAGACCTGAGCAGAAGTAAAAGAAATGGATACAATGTTGAGTGAAATAAATCAGACATAGAAACCTAAATGCCATATGGTGTCTCCCATTTGAGTAAAGCAAAATAGGAGCACACTAAGGGATGTGTAGGAGGAGACCAGGGATTGGTCTCTTGCAAATGAGAAGGGGTCAGGCAACTGAGGGTGAAAGGGAGACGGAGAAGAAGGGAAATAGGTAGAGTAAGAACAAGCCATGTACAGGAATATTGTAGTTTCAGTGTAAACACATGTGCCATAAACATGAGCTAAGAATGATAATTTCAACAAGAACAAAAATAAGGAAAAGGCATTTAGAGAAGGAAGAAAAGAGACAAGAGATTAAAACAAGCTGTATTTTGTACACGTACCCACTCCCCAAAATGACTAAACTGCATGTTCTGCAAATATGCACTAATAAAAATACCTGTAATTATAAAACTCATCCTAGAATTTTGTGATACTAACAGCAAGATAGTTTTCTAAATCTGATAAAAGAAATGGAGATTAAAAAATGTTAAAAAAATTAATGAAACAAAGAGCTGGTTCTAAAAGGTAAACAAAAAAGACAAAACTTAGTTAGATTAAGAAAACGAAAGAAGATACAAATTCAGAGATGAAAAGGGAACCATTATCCCACAGAAACACAAAAGATGATTAGATCACTATGAGCGACTCCATGGCAGCAAATTTGAATAACCTAGGAAAAACGAATTCCTAGCGGAGTACACCTTACACTGAGTCATGAAGAACTCCGAAAGCTGAAAGACCAATACCCAGCAACAGGACTGATCAGTAATCCAGAGTGCCACAGCCCACATGCTTCATGCTGGGTTCTACCAAACACTTAAGGGAAAGGTACTAATTCTTCTCATGTAGTTAAGAAAAGGAGGAATTCTTCCAGGAATTCTTCCTCATACCAAAACATAAAAACAACAACTACAAGCCAATACCTTTGATGAATATAGACGCAAAACTCACAAAACTCTGGCAAACTGAACCAGTGACACCTGAAAAGATGACTCACCATGAGCAAGTGGATTTGTTTCAAAGACACAGGATCAGTCAACGCATGCAAACCATTCATTCGCTGTGACAGCCGCATTGGCAGAATGAAGGACAAAGTCCTGTGACCACTCAGGAGATGCAGAAGAGGCATCTGATAAGACTCAGGACCCCTCAGGATTAAAATGTGGAACAAATTATGTCTAGAAGAAAAACACCTCACCATACAAAAGGCCATCTGCAGTTAGCAAACAGCTAATTTTACATCAGCTGGGGAATAACTGAAAGCTTTTGTCTAAGATCTGGAACAAGACAAAGGTTCTATTTTCACCACTTTGATTCACCATAATGCTGGAGTCAAAGGATATTCAAGCAAGAGACAATGTCACCCAAATTAGAAAAGGAGGGATCAAATTGTCTGTTTACAGATGATACAACTTTATATGAAGAAAACCCCCCAAACTCTAACAAAAACTAGTAGAATTATGACTTCCACAAAGTTGCAGGATACAAAATGAACATACAACTGTCAAGTGCCTATGCAAATGAACATACAAGTGTCAAGTGGCTATATACACCACTGATAGAATCAGAAAGCATCTTGTTACGTGAAACACACAGAAATGCACAGAAACGCAAGTGCCACAATGTCTTAACTAAGTGTGGAACTTTGAAAAGATGCCCTCAGAGAAGTTGAGAGTCAAGCAGAGCTCACCGGAGGCAGAGGGGGAGCGGCGGGCAGAGTGGGGTGGGGGCACGGGGTGGAGGGTGCCAAGATACAGCTAGGGAGGATGATGAAGCTCCCTGTGCTGCTGTGACACAGCAGGGCGAACATGGATACCAATAATGTCCTGTTCATCTCCAATCACTAGGCGCATCTGAAATTTCGTCATGAAGGAATGACCTTTGAGGAGATAGAAGCATTTAATCTGGACTTAAACACTACACAGTGCATACCTGTACTGAAACATTACATGATGCTCTGTTAACTTATGTAATTCTATGCGTCACATAAACAACAAAAAGTAAAAGTGAAATGGACTTAGTTTTTACAACACGAACTTTAAAGCGCTCGGGTCAGACAAGGATAAACCAAACGGCTTCAGGAAATCTTTAATAGACATTTCCTAGAACTAAAAAGGGCCTCCAGTACTGAAATACTTTACTTGTTTTAGGAGTGCTCCAGTCTTAGCTTGACTATTTTCTGTCACTGCTATCTAAAAAGTTATCCCATTCCTTTACTAGATAGGTCTGATGGTTAGTACATTTATCCCCAATAGTAGGACAAGTTCTGTATCTCTGAAATACACCTAGTGCCTTCATTTTTAAAACAGTCATTATCACTCTTCATGAAAATTAGAGGTAACTGGAAAACAGTTTATATTTTTGGTTGCATGTAATAGTACTTTCACAAGTCAGAATAAATATTTTATAAAAATATATTTGCTTTTCTGATACTGAGAGCCAGCATTAATATTTATAACCTCTCATGATATATCTGATACCATGTATTAACACATTACTCATTCAATAATATTTTGAGTCCTTATTGCATGTAAGGGAATAGATTTATAGGCCATGAAAAGATCAAAATCAAATTATTTCCTGTAAGGGTGACATTTTGCAGGGCTTCTGGATGAGAAGCTCTGTACCCCAATGGTCTGGACTCCCTTGCTCCATGGTGATACCTGTGGGTTTCCTACACGGAGGACCCTGAACTGTAGACTAGGTCAGGTGAGCCCCTCCCAGCCCTGCAGGGGAGGCCTGGCCTGCCTTAGGCTTGGGGTCTTTCTACAGGAAGCTCTGCACCTAAGAATGGCTCCACACTGAGGATGTGCCCTCACTAAGCAGGTGTGGCGCTGGCCGCTGGTGGCTGCAACTGCCTGGGCTCTGGCTCCTGCCCTGGTCACCGCCCCGGCCTCCTTCCATGTAGCCTTCTGGAGTCACTGCTGCACCTTGTACCTGTGAGACACCCTCCTCAGAGCAAGCGAGGAACCCACAGCTGGTCTGTGTGCATCATGGCCACACTCCGCTCTCTTTACATCTAGTGTGTCCGTGAAAAGAACTAAAAACCCCAAACTCTGCTGGCCTTCGGGGCAGCCCGTTCATGGGGAGGAGTTAAATGACATCTTCAGGGAGGCATGGTGACCTGTGACACAGGACAAGCCTTTTAAATGGGGCTCTTCCAACAGGAAAGATGCTAATTAACAGTATTTCCATGCCATGAAAAAGACAACTTTCTGCAATGTTCTCTCTGTGCTCAAAGTTGAACATCTATCTGGTTTGAACTTTCAGCTTAAGTAGCTTAAACCCTGTTCAACCCAGCCAGACTGTCATGCTGGGTATTTGACCCAAATCACAGACTTTTTCAGTTAAAAAACTCTCAAGCCCAGCCCTAGAGAGACAACTGCTATGAAAGTCATTTCTATCACTGAAAGATTTCAAAGTCACTTTTATTCTTAACATGTGTTATGCATTGAGTAAATATCTTGGCTACTCTGTTTAATCATCTTCAAAATATGAAGTGACTAATAAAACAAGTAGAAAATTGCTTTTCAGGTTTTTGGCTATGTTCCTATGTAAGATCAAATGCCAGTCATTGGAAAATTCAGTTTGTTGAATAAGCCAAAGAAATAAACAAATGGAAGTTGCCTAAGAATTCTGAGTTATTTCTGCAGAGACTGTTATGCAACTGTATCACTAAAAACACCCAGAATGAATGGTGAGAAATATATTTCCATGTAATCTTGATGGCAAAATAAGAGCTGAAGACGACTATTTTAGTCTTGGATAATTTAAACATTTGTCAAGTATTTGCTGGACAGGCATTATTCCAGGAAAACACACATCTTCATTTAATCTGCTTGCCGACCACACTTGGGGGCACTGCTTACCCATCTCCCCTTTTACATGGGAGGGAACTGAGGCATGGGGAAGTTAAACAGCTCGCTCACATTGCAAAGTTTAAAAATGATAGCACCAGGACCAGAGATGATTAATAATGGGATAGTATCTTCAGAAGAAAGTCCAGTTTACAGGAGAGAATACATTCACAGCATACTAATGCTCCGTTGTGGGAGACAGCCAGTGTTTTGAGCAGAAGGGATACTGATGAACCTCAGGGAGGCAGGGAGGCGGAGCGACTTCCACCGCGGGAAGAGTCTCCCACATGCCTGGGGGTCTGAAGGCCCAGCTGCAGACACCAGCCCAGAGGTCTCCTGGCTTCCTCTGCCCTCTGCCTTCTGACTGCCTGCACCAGAATACAGCAAGAGCCTGTCCTCCTGAGCCCACAGTGGCTTACCCCTGCTGTGTGTCCAAGATTAATCCCAAGCCTCTGAAATGTGGCGAGGAACCTGTTTCTCTTTTCTTTCTTAAAAAAAAGAAAAAGGCTCAGGGACTCATCCAATCATGTGCTAATTGAGTCTTACTCAATTTTTTTTTGTATATACAGTGGTGCCTCAGGTCAAATGCTTTTGTTTGCAAACAGTTTGTTTATACACAAGTGTTTGACAAAATTTTGTTGTATGGGGTGATGAACATGATCATGGCCATCGTTCCAGTGTGAACAGAAACGTGGGCCATCTTTTCCAGAACTGTGGAACAAAGTAAGTCTGTGAACAGAGGTACCACTGTATCAATGTCATACATGAAGATATAGTAACGTATCTTTTACACGTGTAAAGGTGTGTAAAATAAACATGCAAAGGTGTGTGAAATATGTGTTAATATGTTTTGCAATATGTTTGTAAAATCTGACATGAAGAAGCTTGGTTTTCACCCGACCGGAGTGCTTGCCGTTTGCAGAGCGCACCAGGTGGGGAGGTGAGGACCAGCACCCAGCTGAGTTCATTACCCTCTCCTCCGCTCCTGCTGCCTCCCCTGCCCTCTCTTCCGGCCTCGAGAGCTCACAGAGGGAACCAGGCTGCATCTAGCTCTAATGAGGCCTCTGCCCCAGGGGTGCCCATAATTGTACCAGCAGCAGAAGGAGAGGAGCGAGGCCTCAGGACCGGTCTCAAGCTCCCTGGCTACAAAGTTGTTAATTAAACATGAAAGTTATAAGCTTATGTCCTGTTTTAAAATATTGCCCAATCTGGGCTTCATGCTGTGGCTCCGAGGCATTGGCTGCTGGTTGCCTGTGAGGGCTGGGAAGGGGTGAGGCCAGCTCCTTCCTCAGCGGAGGCTGAGCACACAGGGAGTCCCAGGCTATGTGAGGCTCCGGGGATTCTGAGCTGCACTGATGGGAGAATTCTGCCATGTCATTGAATTCATGTCTGTATCAAAACAACAATGATGAGGAAAACAGAGCTTATGCAGATGGGGAGGGGACCGAGTTTGGGGGAACAGGGAGGGAGTCAGGGGAGAGAGAGGGGATGAAAAAAGAATCAACGTGTATTGTGAACTTGTATTCACTCCTCACAACAACTGTGTAAAACTGTGTACCATGAATGTCACTGACAAATGAAGACTCCTGACAGTGGAGTCTGAAATGAAGTCTAAGTCTGGATCCCAGCTGACAGTCTCATGAAGTCTCTGGGTAGCTAGAGATTGCTGGGAGGAAACAATCACCCCGGTGGTGTCTAATTATACCGCTGTGTCAATGACTCTACCTCCCACTAAGTGTTCAGCAGAGGAGTAACTGGACTAATAAGGGGGTGGGGAATTGTTAATGACTGACAACCTGCTGAGTTAGGTCACTGAGTAGCTAGCTAACTCTTCCACACAGCTGCCTTGCCAGAGTCTTCGGAATCCTGAGGAACCCCCAGCTCGCTCTCTGGCTGTGAGGAGCAGGGTGGCCTCTACCCCTCATCAAGTCACCCATACTCTGCTAATGCTTCAGCTGGTAAGTGGCCACAGAAATGTGAGCATGTCTTTCTGATTTGTCCTCCCTGACAGAATACATGCCCCATTACCTGATCTGGCTACTCCCAGAAGAGGAAATGCGAATTAAAACTCAGAAGCTTATAGCAAATTGTTAAGGAACAAACAATAAAAAGGAGGCACGACAAATATGTGCAGGAGAATGGGAAGATAAAGTCTAGACCTGCAGTGTGAGTCATTGGCACACATGCTGCAGTAGGCTGTTTGTTATCACTAGAAGTTCAGAAAGGCTCATCACCTCTGGCCTGGACAAAAGGTAGGTCATTATCAGCTTAAAAATAGTCTGCTCAGACTATGAGGCTCTTTTTATAAGTCCCTTAGATTTATAAACTACATAGGAAAATGTGACAGCAGATATATACACAACAAAGGCAAAGAGCTAATGCTTAGCAATCTAAGAAACTCTCCAGCTACAAAGGCACCTGAAAAAAAGAATCTATAAAACAACCAGGAAATGACTAACGAAATGTCTGAAGTCCTCACCAATTAATAACTTTATACATATTAAAAATGTCAAGACCCACCCTTACATGCCATCTGTAGAAGACTCCCTTCACCAGCAAGGACATCTATACATTAGAGGAAACTGAGTCAGGAACTCCTGAATGGCTTCACTACTGAACTGTATAAAAGATTTAAAGAACTAGCACTAATTCTCCCCAAACTACCTCAAAACATCAAAGAGGAGAGAATACTTCCAAATGTACCCAATAAAGCCACTATTACCATGATACCAAAACCAAAGTCACAACAAAAAGGAAACTACAGATCAGTGTCACTGATCTGCATAAGATATTAGCAAACCAAATCCAATAGCACGAAAAGATCATCTACTGTGATGATATGGAGTCACTCAGGGATGCAAGCATGGTTCAATATACATACATCAATAAATCAGACACACCACATTAAAAGATGTAAGATAATTTTTATAGATGCTGAAAAAGCATCTGACAAAATCTAGAACCATTCACAGTAACAACTCTTTAAGTGTCGAAGGGGTGCATCTGAGCACAGTAAAGGTTATCTGTGATAAACTCTAGCTAGCACCATCCTGAATCTGGAAAAGAGCACAGATGTTCCCCTAAGGCCTGGGACAAGGTAACAGTGCCCTATCTTTACCTCTTCAAGATAGTGTTGGCAGAACCAGCCAGCACAATCAGGTGAGAAATAAAAGGCACTCCATATTTTGAGGGAGAAAGTCAGTGAACTCTGCTTGCAGATGCCACATTGGTATAAACTTCTATAGACTCCCCAAAGCTGTGAGATCACATAAACAAGGTCAACCAAGAAGCAGGGTTTGGCAGTCAACACAAAAGCGAGTAGTATTCCTGTGCATCAGTACCAGACTATCTGCAAAGTCAGGAAAGCAATACCACTTTTCATAGCTACCAAAAAACCACTCATGGAAAATCCTGACTGAACTTAACCAAGGAGGTAAAGATTGCTACACTAGAAACTCTACAGCAATGGTGAAAGAAACTGAGGGCACAGAAAATGAAGACACTGCTTGGTCACAGAGTGCAGCATCCACTCTGTCCCAAATGTGCAATCACTCTCAACATTCCAGCCTCATTTTGCACAGAAATTAAACAAAGGAATAATCTATAAGTTTGCCTAGAACCCTCAAAAACCCTCAAATAGCCAAACAAAAAAGCTGGAGACATCATGCTTACCAGACTTCAAAGTATGCTATGAAGGTATAGGTGTCAAAAAGCACAGTTGTGACATGAAAACAGACATCTGGACCAATGCAACAGAGGACTGTGGAGCCCAGATCTCTCTCCCTCTGTTCACAGCCACCTGATTTTCCACATGGGCACCAAGAACACACAATGGGAAGGATAGGCCCTTCCCTGAGTGGTGCGGGGACCAGATGTCCCTATACGGATGAACGAGATTAGGACCTCATTTCTCACCACACATCAAAAGCAACTCAAAATGGACTAAAGATTAAAAATGAGATTTAAAACTATGAAATTACAGTAAGAAAACTAGGGGGGAAAGCTCTAGACATCAGTCTAGGCAGGACTTTGGGGTTAAGACCATAAAAGCAGGAGAAACAAAGGCAGAAAAGACAATGGGAATCCAACAAACTAAAAGCTTCTTCATAGCCAAAGAGACCTACAGAGCGAAAGACACAGCCTACAGCATGGGAAAATATCTGAAAACCATACATTAGCATTCAGAATGCATGAGCAACCCCTAAACTTCAGCAGTAAAAAGCAAATGACTCAAAAAATGGGCAATAGATTAAAAAATAGGCACTTTTTAAAAGAAGACACAAGTGGCCAAAGTTTCAAGAAAAAAATTGTCACACTACTAATCACTGGGGAAAGGCAACCTCAAACCACACTGAGGTATCATCTCTTCCCTGTCTAACAAGTGGTGCTGAGGGTGAGAAGGGGGACGGGCCTGTGCAGGCTGAAGCAGAGCTTCGGTGTGGTCATGTGTGCAAAGGAAATGACATCCACATCACTGAAGCATGGCTCACTTGTTTGGCCCCAGGTAGGGTTAAGGCCAAACAAGTGTCCATCAACAAAGGAACTGGTCAAGAAGCCTGTGGCATAATGACACAGCAGAATACTCTTTGGCTGCGACAAAAAAGAGCTCCTCTGTGACCACATGGATGAAGCAGAAGGTGTCACATAAGTCAGACATAGAAGAACAGTGCCCTGTGACCTCACTTATATGTGGGTAAGGCGCACAGGGGGAGGGAGGGGAGGGGGCTGGCTGGGGAGAGGTGGAGCGTCACAGTCAGGAGGAAGACGTGCGTCTGAGCTGCTCCTGGGCAGGATGGTCACTGCCGTTTCAGAAATGATTGCGCATTTCAAAATAGCTGAAAGAGCATTTCCAGTGTTCTCACCACAAGACATATAATGTAAGTAAGAGGTCTGCTAACTTCCCTGCTTTTATCATTACAACATATACACATGTATGGAAACATCACATTGAGCTCTAAAATATGTATAATATGTTGATTGAAATAAAACTAAAACAAAATTGAGAAGCCTCGCTGTTACAGCCTGAAGCCTGTCTCTCCACCCTGTCCCAGAGTCACACATGAAGCCCTGACCCAGGTGACTGTTTGGGGACAGGAACTTGAGTAGGAACTGGGTTCAGTGAGGTCACACGAGGCATGTCTGGATCAGACGGGATGGAAGTCCTGGGAGAAGATGGAGAAAGGCCAGTGAGGACAGAACCAGAGGTGGGACCTTGCCAGACCAGCTCTCAGGCCTTGGCCTCGGCTTCCCACCCAGCGGTGGGGGTGCAGCTGCTGTCAGGACTGCGGTGTGACGTGTGACAACGCAGTACCCACTGAAAAGCAGGGAAAGCCTGCCTCCTCTTTCCAGGGCACTCGCTTTAGAAAGCTGGAGAGCTCTTTCTCTGAAATGCTCATCAGTCTTTTGAAAAGCTAACTCCATCACTTGGAGCTCTGTGTCCTCTTCTGCCCCCAGAGAGGGCAGCTCGGTCTTTTAGTTTCCATCTCCAGCAGGGCTTTCCTTAAAGTTGTGAGGCTAATTCCTTCTGTGAGGACGAGTTTATTTTTCCTGTGGGTAGAGCCCACTCTCTAACAGATGTGCACTGGCTTTAAGTGAATCTGAGATGAACTTGGTGACCATGGTGCTGACGTAGCAGGCCATTGTTCCTGGCCGGGCCAAAAGGAGCTGAGCCTGATTTGGGCTCACGGAGTGGAAGGCCTGGGCACATCACATCCAGCTTAACGTTTGTTCAATGGCTGAGCTGCTGCTCCCTTCCACCTTTGGTGGAAGCTCTCTGCGTTGGGAGGAGATTTCATTTTTGATTAGTTCTTCCTACCATTTTGCCTGCCAGAAAATACGCAGTGTCAGGCAACACACAGGCACGTGCTGAGTTAGTATCTGTGAGAGATTCTACCGTTATTTCTGAATTCCGCCGCTCAAGGCAGACGCCCAGAGGTGGGCTGCCAATGAAGAATACAGACCGTTGGCTGAAATGGGTTTATTCTGATGGTCACTATGCTGCTTCACATGCTTAGAAAAAATAAAAATCTTCGGTTAACCAGAAACAGCCTGAGCTTGTAGTTTGGAAGAATTTGGATTCAAGCCCAGTTCTACCCCTTACTATCTCTGTCACTCTTACAAGTCACACGATGTCTCCCGGAGGACTAGTCTGCTCTCTGTAAATGTCTCATTTCCTGATTGGGGCACTAGTGGATCCAGTCGAATGTCACAGGGGTATTTGTTTTATGAACCTGTGGGCCACACTGCTAGCCAATGATGCACTGATCTCATTATCTCTAAGTGCGCCTTTCAGACAATAACCTTTATTTGCTAATTTCCAAACCAGCTTACTCCAAAAGAAAAGCAAAGCTTTCTTCTTTTCTACTCCACTTTACCTCTTCTAGTCTCGAATCTCCTCATGTGGCTTTCCCATCTTCGATATCATTTTCTCCCTTGAGATGATGTAGGACATGCTGTTCTCAGATTGCGCTATGTGGTTTGGTTCTACACTGGGGCTTATGCTTGGGCATCAGAGTGCTCTGTATCAAGTTACTCTGTCTTTTTAGAGAAAGAAAATTCAAGGTGTCTATAAACCAGGGAATTAAATGACTTCAAGTGGAAAATAAAATGAAGCAAGGAAGAGCTGCATTGTGCAAGACAGCAATGCCATTTAGCGCTGGAGTGTGCTGGCCATTTGCAGGCTGCGGGACACATTGCGCTTTATAAACACACATTGTCAGGCAACGGCCAAGCTCTCCACTGGGACCCGTAATTTTGGTTTCTCCCTAATTTGATCCTGAGGTCTCTGTTCAAAAGTCAGTGTGTAGGAGGCCCAAGTGGGAGGAGCTACGTTCTGCTGCACTCATGAGAGGAGGCTCAGGAAGACAGGGCAGAGCACACAGAGCACTGCTCAGGATGCAGAGACCAGGGTGACCGTGAGTGTCTGTGAGTCAGGACATCAGGCCGGCAAGGCTGTGGGCTGCAGTCCCTCCTGCTTTCCTGGGGGCTGCAGGCCAGCTGGTTTCAGGAGAATGTGCAGCTGGACAGGCACGTGACTCTGGGTGTGGTTAGTGAGCCTGTGGCTGGCAGGCATGGAGGGGATGTGTCTGGGCCTATGGCCTGGAAATGGATGGGAGGGCAGGAGTTAGCCAGGGCAAAGGTGACAGGAGAGCTGGGGGTCTGAGCAATGTGTGTGTGGCCTAAATCTGGACCTAAAACTGCTGAAATGTCAATGTCAGGTGACAGACAGGTCCCACAGAGCCTGGCTGTACATGCCCTACAGAATTCTGTACCTGAGCAAACACTAAAATGGCAGTAACTGAAAAGAGCTCTTCTGTTTTATACTAATGAGCAAGCACCAAGTTGCTGGTTTTTCTATTGTATATAGAACGGCAGTGCCACAAAAGTGAAAGCCAACACTGAGAAAAAGCAAGGAGTGTGTGTAGGCTGAACCGCAGCTCTGATGAGCACTAAAGTCTGTGGTGTCTCTCACAGATCTTTCTTTACCCAAGTTTTGCCTGCTGTTGTTATTTTAGTGCGGTCTTCATGAGGATCTACACTGAGGCTGTAAAACATGTGATTTCACTTGGGAAAGAACAATACTTTGTTTTGTTTATATAGTGTTTCCCTATGTAGTTCAGCCTGGCCTTGAACTCACTACCTAGCACAGGTCAGCCTCAAACTCACAGCAATCCTCCGGCTCAGCCTCCCAAGTCCCAGGTTTACGGGTGTGCGTCACCACACCCAGCTTGAAAGAATAATGTTGTTGACCATGTTTTGTTGCTGTGATGTTGGAGAGATACTTTCATCTAGAGGTTGTAAACACACTGCTTAAAACAAGCAAGAGCCTGCAGTTGCTGTCTGCAGCCGTGGGGTTGCTGTGGCTCAGCAGCAGTCGTTCCATCTGAGCCGGACCTGGCTGGCCTGTGTCCCTGTCCCTTCTCTTCATGTGGGCCTCAGATGTCTCTGAAAGCCACTTGAGGCCACATCTTTCCGCACACTTGCTCATCTTGCTGTGAGAACCTCTCCTCTGCGGACCTTCCCCACCTGTGCCAGCTGCTCCAGCAGAAGCCACCTGCTGGCTCCTCTTGAAGGTACAGGGCAGTCGCAGGTCCCTGTAAGCACCTTGGGGGCTCACAGTGCTTTGTGCACAGCAGGGCTCATTAATGCAGGTCTTGCCATAGCTGTGAGCCTCAGGAAACAGGTGCCCCTGGCAGGGAGCACAGGATCGCAGGCCCTGCACTCAGCTAGTACGTCTCGACTGGTCCTCTGTCTCAGTACTGTGTTTGGGAAGAGCCACTCCTGCACAGAGCACATATGGTGATGAGAACACTGTGTCAAGGATGAAGGGCCCTGAGAGGAGACCACCAAGCCCAAGTGCCTCTCAGACACTGCTCTGCAGGGCCAGAGTGAGCACGCCCTCGCTCTTACAAATGGGGAAGCAGCTTGGCCAAGACTGTGCATGGCACTCTAACTGTTCCACAAGAGGGACTTCTGCAGCAGAGTTCATGCAGGCCCATCCGGAGCACTGAAGGTGCGGGCCTCACGTTCCATACCAGTGCACACCAGTCATCTGCCCCTTCCCAGGCTGAGGTGCCTGGGGGAGCCCCTGCTGTGCCCACTGTGGATCAGCAGGGTTGGGCAGGGTGTGAGCAGGCGGCTGGCATCTGTCTTCCCAGACTTGTTCTCAGGAGCCAAACCTGGTGGGAGGGTGGGGAGGGGCCGAGGAGGTGACTGTGACCTTCTCTGGACTCAGTTAATGACTTAAGAGTGCTTTTCTGACACGTCAGCCTTTCTGAAAGATTACCAAATCCCAGATTCTTTTTTTTTTTTTTTTCGTACCGGGGATTGGACTCATAACTGCACGCTTGCAACGCAGGCGCTTATGCCACTGAGCAAATCCCCAGCCCACCAATCCCAGATTCTAAGCTCTAGTTTGCTTTCTCATCAGACCACTGTCAGTCAGAAGCAGCAGCATAACAAAAGCATGGAAGACAGTGGAGGTGCCCTTGATGAGGCAGTGCCATGCCCTCTTGGACGCCTACTCCTCGGCCATTCAGCCCTGCTTAACCTCAGTCAGTGCACTGTGCAGCCAGAGTTCAGCACAGTTCCGTACCATAGGCCCCTGGGTCAGGCCGAGAGCCTTCAAAATGTGGTTGCGCTGTTCAAGCCTACAGATTAGAACCAAGATCCTGAAATACTTCAAGATCTATTCCTCTGAATTACATCCTGGTAATCGATTAAATTTGTTTACTTTGCATAGCAAAGTGTGTTCTCTTTTTTTTTTTTTTCAAACAAAAAATATGATTCAACAAGAAATACCTGGCCATTTTGGCCAGAAAATTATAAGCAGCCAGAAAAAAGACCTACTGTACTGTAATTTGTCATATGAAAGTCAGTGCTGCTTTGTTTTGGAATCCTGTAAAGAAAACTTATACCAAAGTCTTCTGGAATTTAACAACTCTCACTTGCTCTACTGCGGAGCTCCATCTTGAACCTGCCCAATCTCTCAGTCTCTGTTTCCAACAGCCAAGCCTACGGCCTCTTCTGGGGGCATTTCTGCCTCAGCCTCCAGCTGTCCACCTGCTGGTCTCATCCCGGCCAGTCTCCTCAGCTCAATAATGGTGTCTGCCGTTCTTGGAGCGCTGGTGGTGACTCTATTAGGAGGGTGCTAGCTAGGAGCATCACAGAACTTTAGAGCCACGGGCAGAGACCTGCCTGACTCTGCAGGCTGGTCCCAGGCCATGTGAGAGGGAGCATATGCGAAGGTGCATAGGAATTGTGGACAGTGGTTGGGCGAGTGGTTATGAGTCAGGTCACCAAATGTCAGGTTAAATGTCAAGAGTGTGTTTGTGTTGAGAATGTATATACATTGTTCACTTTCACTGTTATTTAGACCAAGCTCAGCCTTAGAGACACAAATGGGGAGAAAACTAAGCAGAAGATGCAGGCCCCGATAAGCGAACGCACAGCCCAACCTGAGACCAGTCTCAGCCGCCGAGATGAAAGCCTGCATCACAAGGCACGCGCACACTGGACCGTTAATTCAGGCAGAACAGCACACAAATTACTTTTTTGAGTATTCACACCAAAATGGAATGAACAAACAGTGGGGCCACCCTTATTAGGTAGAAATGTGTCTGTGTCAGTGAGGTCACACCCTAACGCGACAATTCCTGCTGCATGATGTGCAGCTAGCCCTGGCTGGTGCAAAGCTGCAAAAACTCCGAGGTTTTGAAGATGCTTCGCCAATGACTCCTGCACTTCCATTTGCTCAGTTTCCAGGAGGGTGCAGGGGGCGAGGCAAGGGCCCCTGGAGGAGGCCAGGCCAGCTCTGCCATTCTGTCCTACTAGGTTCGTGCCTGCAGGAGGCTGTTTGTCCCAGACAAGTTGCCCTGCAGTCTGGACTCTGTCTGTCCCTCTGAAGAGGGTTCATCTGGTGCCAACTGCTGATTTCCAGCCGGAGAGGTTTTTCTTGGGTGACCCTCACAGAAGAGGGTGTCACAGAAGAAAACCTAGCAAAGCTGTGCACATTTGTCCCCACAGCAGCCAAGAGCAGAGACAGAATCTCTGATGAGGGTGAGTCCAGCGGTATAAAGAGGCTTCTGCTACAGGGATTTGGGTGGGGATCCAGGAAGCTAGGAGGGACAGTGGGCACCACTAACACCCCTGTGCCACAGCAGGGGGTAGAGGGAGTCACGGAGTTCTCAGAAAATAGCTGAGAGCCAGGGACTCGGCGAGGGCTGGAGAATGAGACGGAGCCCGCACTTTGCCTGCTGCTCCAGAGGCACCCAACAGCCTGCACCCACTGGAAACTGAGGGCAGGGGTAGGAGCAATGCGGGTCCACATAGCTCAGCCTGCGGAGGGTGGGGTGTGCAGGAGGGCAGCCACAGCACCCAGAACCCTGCACTTTGGAGTACACAGCATGGATAACCTAGCACCCTCCCCTGCTGAGTACCCAGCACGGAGCACCCAGGACCCTGCACTTTGGAGTACCCAGCACAGCGCACCCAGGACTCTGTACTTTGGAGTACCCAGCACAGACAACCTAGCAATGTCTCCTGGTAGGTACCCAGCGTGGAGCACCCAGCACCCTGCACTCTGGAATACCCAGAATGGACAACCTAGCATTCCCCTCTGCTGAGTACCCAGCATAGAGTACCCAGCACAAAGCACCTGGCCAGCGCACATCAGTGTAGTGCTCCCAATGCATTACTTACATGGAAACAGAAAGCATCAACCTGAAGATCACCCCCGGCTTAGAGGGGAGATTCCTGAGATCAAAGGCAGGGTGGAGAGGGGCCCAAGCCCAGCGGACTCACAGCCTGGGCTCTGGTCGGCTGCTTAGAGGCGGTGAGTGAGGCCTTGTTTCTGCCTGTGCCCTGGTGGTCCAGCTCCGAGCACTTCTGACTCCTGTCTCGGTGTCTTCACCTGGTGCTGCAGCTTCGTGTGCTTGGGAAGGAGCAGCACAGAGGCCAACGGTTTGCTGGGTGCATGGATGTGCTGGTGTCACTGTGCCCTTGCCCGGCACTGGTGGAGGAGCCCACCCAGGACCACTGAATGCACCTTTCTCACAGAGTGACCTGTGGGCAGCCTCAGCAGCTTGGGCAACCATGTCCAGCCTCCCAAGTGACTGAAGCTTGTTCAAGGATCCTCCTATCTCCCCTGGCGACTCCAGAGGTGTGCTAACCTCCTGCCAGGCAGCAGCATTGGCTAGGTTGGAGGTCCCCAGAGCCAGGACGGGACTGCAGAGTTCTGCTGCTAGGGAGGGCTCGCCTGCCAGGGAGGCCCGCCGGAGGTGGCGTTTCCCTGCCAGTGTCAAGCTGAGGTTTCCGAGGGGCTCCCACATGACTCTCCAAGTCAGCCGACATCCTTGGCTCTCTGCCCAAGTGTGGCCCCAGGTACGTGTCAACCTGGCCCTGGGCCTGAAGCTCACTTCCTTACTGCAGTGCCAGTTATTCTGACAATGAAATAGTATGCCAAGTTTCCTCACAGTTCTGATAAGAAAAGACCCTTTCCACAGAGAACCATTTAGAGAATGATTTCTTTTCTTTGGGCACATCTTTTATATTTTGAGGAACGTAATTATGAATAATTAATGTTTTCACCAGATAACATGGCCCCAAAAGCCTTCTACTTGAGAGAATTTCAAATTTTACTGCTGAGATAAAAAGTGTGCTTGGGTATGTGTGTGTGTGTGTGTATATATATATATATATATATATATATATATATAATCTGATATTTGAATTTTTCATGTACTATTCTAGATATTGTCAGAAATTTTCCCACTTAAATTACAAAAATGAGATTGAGTGATGCCACATAGCAATCATGTGACCTGATGATTATGCTGCAATATATTCATAGATTCCTAGATGTGAACCAGCAGCTTTTTACTTTGTTTTAAATGAAAATACACTCTACTCCACTTCTGCAGGATACAGGTTATCAAAATGACCAGAATGATCTGATTTAAATTGTAAAAAACTTCCAATAAGCAGGGGCTCAAAGATTTTACTCACAAGAGGCAAAAAAGAAGATAGATCATAGAATAAAACTATTTTGCTCATACATTTTAATTCACATAGTCATCAACTATAAAAGCTTATTTTTCTCTTCAAGAGAGTTTTAACTTAGACATTAAGTATGTCTCTTTTGTGCAAAGCCTTTGTGATCTCCGTTCCTTCTGATGTAATAAAAACCCAGATAAGGACACAGAATAGGGTCCAGGACAGCTGGGCAATTCATCATTCTGTGCTTCATTCCAAATTGTGTTATCCACTGAGAAAACTACTTAGTGTGTTCAAATTTGTTCATTTGTCACTGTCTGCTCCTGCATGATATATTCAAAGAGCCTTTGGTATAATGAAATAACTATTAGGAAAACTTTTTTATGATAGATATTATAATCAAGATGCAAGAAATCATTTTGTATTAGCTTCTAAAGCTTTAAATAATTCATCCTGCAGAAGCAATGAAAAAAATATGTAATTTTTCAAGCTAAATATTCAATTTAAACCACTGAGCCAACTTTTGAAAGAATATCTAAAAATCATAAATATTAATTTCCATAAATCTCAAATTGACTGGTATAGAGAAGTTTAAGTCCTGCTTCATTGTATCTATTGATCAAAAAAGGTGCTAATCTGGTATATCTTGCTTTAAAAACAAGATAAACACTTTTTCCTAATACACTGTCAACATACTTGCTGTGCTGGAAATTTAGAGCTAAGTGTGACTGTAGGACTTTGCTAGAGGCTTCCTGCCTCTCGAACACCTTTCTCTTTGTACACTCATGACCCAGTCTGCTCTCTTCTCTCCTTTCCTGTCTCCTCACACGAACATTTCTGTCCTTCTAGCTCAGCCTGCTTTATAGTATGTGCCGGGTAACGTGACAGTCAGGTGGTCTGGGTTCAGAAAGGAGACTGGCTGGAGACGTCACCACTCTTGCCACTGGGTGGATCACTGATGTGTGCCTAACTGCATGGGGCCTCAGAGGAGGAAATGGGTCATGGGGGTGAGCTAAAAATTCCATTCCATCCCCAGCCCTTCCTCTCTGCCTTGTTCCCTGATCTCTGCGAGTCGACACCACGTACTGAGCAGATTTCCTCCACCACATTCTTCTGTCTGGATGTCCCTGCCTAACAGCCAGATGACCATGGACTTAAACCTTCGAAATTGTGAGCCAACATAAACCTCCCTCCCTTAAATTGTGGGTTTTAGGTGTTTTGTCCCAGGGACAGGAAACTGCCTGACACACATCACACCAAACAACCAGTCTCTCCAAGTTGCTGCCACATGTGGCCTGGGAGACAAAACCACTGCATATGTAAGGCCCTGTTCAGTTTGGAACCACTCTGCAGGCATGAGACTTGGTTCAGAGGAGATGCAGATGAATACCGTTAGACCAGTGCAGGCTGGTGGGATGCAGGTGAGTGCCGTTAGACCGGTGCAGGCTGGTGGGATGCAGGTGAGTGCCGTTAGACCGGTGCAGGCTGGTGGGATGCAGGTGAGTGCCGTTAGACCGGTGCAGGCTGGTGGGATGCAGGTGAGTGCCGTTAGACCGGTGCAGGCTGGTGGGATGCAGGTGAGTGCCGTTAGACCG
>PVLA01006074.1:0-82118 GCA_004027455.1 Hydrochoerus hydrochaeris | reverse complement strand
GGATGCAGGTGAGTGCCGTTAGACCGATGCAGGCTAAGATGGAGTTTTGGTGGGGGTAGTGCCCTGCTGAAATGGTAAACACGTTGTTCTCACGCACTGAGCTCAGCTCCACACAAGCTTAAGATGGCTTCTACATCAATTCTGAATTACATTTTCCATTGTTTGAAACTGGAAAAGAAGACACTGCTTTTCTAATAGGTTTGAACATTGTGGCTCATAAATTTCTGATGGGACTTGAAAGACTTTTGTTTTCTCCTCTCCTATTTATTTATATTTTTGCAACTAGGGAAAAAGATGACTCTAACTCTATTCTAGGAAGAGAAGAAAGGAGGAAGAAAAAAAAGTTGGAGAGAGATGACCCAAAAAAAGTAGGAGAGGAAGAAAACAAAGAATAATTGAGTAAAGTACAATAAAATTTTCCGTATTTAAAGGCACATTTATGAAAAAGTTCAATTCAAATGAAATATTTTTAAAGGAAAGTATATCTTTCAGCCTGAATATAGCCAAAAGAAAAAATTTAATTAGCAGTAATTGACTCTATTGTTACATGGAACACTACAGTTACTATAGCAGAGACAAGGAAAAATAAAAAAGACATGAAAACAATTTTTTAAAAAGAAAGGAAAAGAAAAACAAAATTTTCTTAATTATCCCTCTACTCCTAGTTTAGGGAAACCAGGGAAAGAGTTCAAGTCGTGGGGCCTGGTTCTGCGTCCTTGTCACTGGAGAGCCCAGGACAGGACCCAGATCTGCAGAACGGACTGGCTTCCCACTGCTCAGCCTCCAGACCAGAGACTGAGACAGGTGCTCACAGGAGCGGGCTCTGGGCAGGCTGGTGAGGGAGAGAGGAGGCAGAAGGCCCTACAGGCCCTGAGGAGGATGTGGCCCCCAGGGCGCTGGCTGAGAGTGTGCACAGCTGGGGAAGGGCCAGGGTTTCCTGAACCTATCAGGCTTGTGTTCTTTTCAATTATCATAGAGGCTAAATTCTGGTTTTGTTTTGTTTTGTTTTGTGTTTCATTATACTGGGGATGGAACCCAGAGCCTTCACACTGAGCTACATTCCCAGCACATTTTATTTTTTATTTTGAGACACTAAGTCACTAAGTTGCCCAGGCTGGACTGGACTTTTGATCCTGCCTCAGCCTCCCAGAATTCTGGGACTGCAGCGGTACGCTGCCATGGCCAGGTGGAGCTCTTTGAAGCCTGACCCTCCATTCTTAATGAGGTTTTAGTTTACTCAAACCATTCAACTATTTATAGTAACTGTGAGACTGCATTTCCGTGAGGGGTGCAGTTTACCTGTCCTCAGGTAAGACATGTTACTTACTCTGTGACGTCTGGGTGTCTATGAATTTCTTTACCAACGCGTCCGTAGTCTGGGTGTAGAGACTGAGAGCGTATCTCAGAGACTGAAGATCTGGGCTCTTCTCCAAGAAATTCTTCTTCAGGCCATTTCCTCCTGCATGGAAGTATTGCTAAAAGGAAAAAGAAAGTCATGTAAGCAGTACTGGAAATATAGGTTTTGCTACTGGAATAGCAAAGCCCCAAAATAGCACAACACAGTCAAGGTAGGTCCAAGTGCACCGGCACAAAGCATTTGGTTCAGTGCTAAACCACTGTCATCATCTAATCGGGCTTTCAGGAGATGAGATTCTTGAAGGCCTAAATCTTCCTCTCTCACCCCAACTTCGGTTACCAAACAGGATCAGGATGTTGCCTTGGTCAGCAACCTTCCAGAATGAGGGGTCCGCGTGTCAGCTGTCAGCTTGGTTACCACTCCTGTGTTCAGGGCAGGAGAACAATGCCTAGGTTTTCAGCATTTCACAGATGCTAGCTTTGCAGACACTAGTTTCAAATTCCAAGCCAGGGGCCTGCAGCTCTGTCTTACCCATTCTTAAGTCACAAAGTCACACAAAGGTGCAGAAATCAACCTGCCATGCTGATTTCCTATGAGTCTGAGGAACATAATACACACGCAGACTTTGGTTTCTATTTTGATTTTGATGTCGCCATCCAACAATCCTGAACGATTTCAGGTTACACCCAAGGTAGAGGAGGTGCCTGTGTACTGACAGGAGCATGAGCATCAAGAGATGCCGGCACTTTGCAGCATCTTATGCAGACCAACTGCTAGAAAGGCAGAAGGTCTTATGCAGACCAACTGCTAGAAAGGCAGAAGGCCTAGAAAGATGCAACAGAACTACAAACGCTTCCTCTAAAGGCTTCAGAGATGATACCTGTATAACATTCCATTACACTCACACAGTGGTTTTCTCTCTCTTCCTGAGCTCACAGTGCAGGAGGAAGCTGAGTCCTCAGTCACTGCAGCTCTGGGATCCAAGGACTGCACAGAGTAGAGCGATCTGAGGATATGAGTGATGGCTCTGACCCGCCCAGTAAATATACATCGCCCTTTGCCACGCTTTTGATGAACAACAAGCTGAAAAATCAAAATTATCTGTGCTCAAAGGGAGCTGCAAAGAAATAAAATGTTCCAGGCATCTGTAGCTCCGGAGTATAGCACTGGAGTAGACTCAGGGTGTGGGCTGGAAGAGGTAAGCAATGAGAGCAGCCACTTGAGAGACACTGGCGCTGTGGTCTCCTCCCGGACCAAAGGTCCGCCGTGGTCACAGAGTCTCCTCGTGGATGCCGGCTGCGCGCACTAAGGAAATGCACATTGAAGCAACAGCTACAGGGACAAGGCAAGCAGAAAGGAAAAGCCTTTCCTTACTCCTTAGGAGGAGGCAAAAACATAATGCTTAAGATTGGTGCCCATTTTGTCCTTATTATAAAAATGTTAAGATATTTTCACACACAGACAATACTCATTGAGGATTTAGAGTTCAGAATTGTTGCAAGTACCTTGATGAACAAAAAAAATGAGTTCTTTTCCTCCAGAAATATATGATGTATGTGAGTGGAAAAACATTAAACAGATGTGTGGAGGGGGAGATTTAGCCTGGTCTTAACTGCATCCTCACAAGAGGGCTGGGAACACTCTGGAGGTTTCCACGGTGAACCCAGGTGGCACCAGAAGGGATGGCCACCCTTCTGGTGCAGGCATAGATGGTGCCAGGAACAGGAGAGAGCCCTGGGGTGAGGAGGGGAAGGGAGGGGAGGGGCATCCATATGTGGGCCTCAGGTCAGCCAGGTCTTAGCCAACCTGAGTGCCCGTGCTGGAACACTGTATAGGAAGGTAGAAGAGAGGTGACAAAATGGGCTTTTGCATTTCTCTGGAGAAATGTGCAAAAAGATTTAGTGGGTGTTCTGTCTATTGTACCCATAGTGTTATTTTCACTTTTCATTGTCTTTGAGATGCTTTAAAAATGCAAATTGTAGAAAATAGCGAATAATGTAGATGATTTGCTCACAGCAGTGCAAATTAATAGCTGGGTGAGGTGGCACATGCCTGTAATCTCAGCACTCAGGAAGCTGAGGCAGGAGGCTTGCTGTGAGATCAAGGCCAGCCTGGGCTACACAGTGAGTTCAATGCCAGCTAGAACTGCAGAGTGAGACCCTGTCTCAAAAAAAAAAAAAAAAAAAGCAAATTAATTACCCTGGTGGGATGTGACTGATTCTGGCTCTGAGAGAGATCTGTTTTGCCAATGTTGTAAGTGCGTTTCATCTTTACTTATTGCTCACACATGTGTGGTTCGTGGACCTCTCCTGGGAGCCAGCTGCAACACTTTGCTGGTTGTCTCACTTGTTCATATGTATTAAAATTGCACTGTTGCACTCTTTTTAAAAAACCACCCTCTCCCAGTGTGCATGAAGTTGCACAGGCGGCAGCACTTGCAAGGATGTCCCAGCTGTCAGGGTCCAGTGGTTGAGGACAGAGCGACAGGCCCTGAGGTCACCCGGAGAGCATCAGGGACAGTGTCTGCCTTCCTGCCTGCTCTCTGCTGCCTTGCATAGCAGATATTGATGAAACTGCTGCGAGCCAGGCCTTGCACTGAGTGCCAGTGATGTCACAGGGAGAAGCTGCAGCGGCTGTCAGAAGTTATGCAACCCACACGGCAGGAGTGACTCTCACACATCAGAGGGAGGTGTGAGTCAAGTAGTTCCACAAGGAGGGGTCGGTAAAAGCTTCCAGGACAATGACATCCTTGGTGCTTATTGGTCAGTGCTGCTTCAGCAGCCTCCGGATAATGGGTCACAGTGACCAGTTGAGGGTAATTCTGCTAAGTCACCAAGAGAAACCGGGGTCTCAGCAGTGCTGGGGGGAACAGGGAGACCTGAGGTCTTCACAGCGTCTTCCCCTGACGTGGTTTCGGGAAGCACTGTGTGCGACCTGTATCCCTAAACTGTGCTGCCTGGAAACCCCTGTCCTGCTGGCAGATGTGGTCCGGGCAGGCAAGGGTGGATGCTGGCCTCTAGAGAGTCACAGGGCTCATTCACGTGACAACGGCATTAGACCCAGGGTGGGAAGAAAGCTGTCTAACTTTTGCTAATATCCCTGGTTTCCAAGATTATTTGGCTACAGAATAGCTATCACTGGACACCTGTCTACAATCTGGGGGATGCCATGGAATATGACCTTGGAAATCTAGAAAAGAATATGACTTAGAGTATGACTCGGGAAATGCTAGAAGACTGTGGCAGACTTCATCTATCTGGGAGATTTCTGAGGAAACAGAAGACTTTATGGAAGACAGGACAAGAAACGAGCTATGAAGGCATAAATCATCTACTTAGCCTTCAGCCTTCCTAGTACCCCGAGGAAGATGTGTTTTCCAACTAGTCATTATCCTGTAGGTCTCTGGGATGTGGGGGGTGAATCAAAGTGGAAACAAAAATACACTCTGACTTTGGTTCAAAGGTCTCCCTTTGTTTCAAAGGTCAGAACTCTCAACTGACCTCCTCCTTCTGAGCCAGTCTTCCACGTGGTCAGGCAAGGCTCCAGCAGGATATTTGGTGAAGGGAAGATCTCTCTCTATCCACAGAAATGATGCCTTTGTTTCTGGAGTGCATTTTATAACAAGAGAGGCGGAGAGACAGAATCTCAGACAGAGGGGAGCAGTGTTGGAGAGAAAACAAACTCAGGTGCTAAGAATGGAAGCTGCTTGCTCTATGGACATAGACAGAAAGGAAAAGACAGCTGCAGCTCCGCAAATACAAACTCCCAGCTGCCGGTTTACAAGGCTTGGCCCTGTGCAGCCAGGGGTGCCTGAGCTGGTCATTACTGTGTGGCCCCAGAAACCAGAGGTAGGGGCTCAGGGTCCATGTGGGCATTGGCACCTAGGGCTCCACAGTTGGTTCTGAATCTTTTTGAGGGACCCAAAGAAACAGGAAAGGGGGGAGTTTTCACTTTTCTTGGGCTGAAGAACATGTAGGAGGGAAGTCTTCAGTGTCAAACATGTCCCGCTGCCAGGGCTCAAGCCACTCGTTTATCTCCACTTGGTACAGTGAGTTCCACGCCAGAAGGAAGTCTAGTGATGAGGGGAGCCTGTGTGGGGCTGTGAAGCTTCTGCATGCCTGCGTCCTATGTGTGGGAATGGACTACTTTCTACGGCTCTGAACAGAAGGCCAGGTGTCAGTTTCTGGCTGCTCCTTGGGACCTGCAGCAGGAGCCAAGACTCCTGGCGCACTGTGTTCTGCTTGGGCTCTGTGAGCGCAGTGTGAGCCTGCAGAGAAGGGTCGCAGGGCAGGGTGCAGGTGGTTTCCTCGCCAGGAAGGGAGCTCTCAGTCTCTCGGAGGTGGACGTGGAGGGGCTGGGTTTCCGGGTCACAGAGGAGGGGGTGTCCACAGGGTGGCAGACCCTGCCCAGCCTGATGTCTCACACAGAGGAGCACAGCAAGGCGGGAAGCTGGCATCACAAATGTTAGCACCTGGCGGCACGTGACATGACTGCCAATCAGTCCTGGGAGTCTGGGGTGGCGGGTGAACATGCGTGGATGAACGGGCCTCTGCTCCAGGACAGCCTCACATTTGTGCTCATCACTGAGTGCAGAATGCACCTAAGAGGGCCCCGGTGCACTTCGAGGTCTGCAGGGATGGAAAGCTAACGCTGGTGAAGAGTGTGCCGGCACAGGAGCTGCGCTTTGTGTGCCATGACTCATCCACTCCTCTCTTCCCATCCTTAAGGTGACAGCGTCACCACCCACAGGTCAGGGCCTGCTGCCGTCCCCCTTCCATCTCCATCCTCCTCGGTGGTAGTGTGATCTCTGCATGGATCTGCTCTCCTCTCCTGGTAGTGGTGAAGGCCTCCGCCTTCTCCGTTTAACTCACAGGTTTCCACTACATCTGAATGGAACTGGAAAGAGCTGTCAAAAAGCATCATATTCTTTACCTGAAAAATAGCAAGATCTTTTTCCTGTTTCTCTTGTTCATCATGAAACTGCAAAAAATAAAGCACTTGAGACCTGGCTGTGATTTTTGAGATGAAGAGAATACTGCTAAGTAAAAAGTCAGGATAAATACCATCTGCATGCTTAGATAGTCATTCTTCCTGCAACCCAAATAAAATTCTCTAAATGCTTATAACACTTCATACTGTTGTACACTGTTTATCTTGCAAATCTATTTTTGCTGACTTATGGGAACATGCTAATGTTTCTCCACAGGATTACAAGAAGTCCTTTTTGGTTTTCTCCATGGTCTTGATAGCAGTTCTCCATCCTCACTCTTGCTTCCAACACTTGCATTACACTTCCACCAAATCCATGCAGACAGCACACTCTGCAAGTTTAGATGCAAGCACAGGCTGCCAGCAGCCATGCCCAGCTCTTAGAAAGAATCTGATAGATGTTGAGAAGCTATGTTGACTGCACCCTGGGTCAGGGAGCCCCTCCCAGGAGCATGTTTCAGCGATTCCCTTTTGCTGCGTCTTCCCTGGCTTTCAGCCTCAGCAACCTGCTCCCGTCCATGCCCTCTCACACCCTCTCCCCCTCCTGCGCCAGGGTGGGCAACCACTGCTCACTCTGGACGTGGGACATTCGCGGGCTGACTGATGCTGTCCCTCATGATGCTCCTGTGGCCTGTCTCTTCACCCTTGCAGTCACCAGATGTGCCTCTGGGGAGACCCCCAAACCCCTCAGAACATTCAATGCTGTTTCTGAGTCCTCAGCAAATCTTTCAGAATCCCTTCACCTTATTGATTGTGCCTATTTTATTCCCAGGACTTCTCCTCTCTGTCTGCCTCCTCATTACTATTTCTATGTACAGTAAGCTGCCAAATGAATTTTGAATTGCAATACTGCAAACGAGGTGGTTATTTTGTTTTGCCTACATGCTGAATTTTAAATAATGCAAAAACTTTACTTGTGATGATTTTAAAAAGATGCTGGAGGCAGTCACTGAAGTTGGATAACAGATAGCAGAACCAGACCTCAGGCAGAGCAAGAAATTCAGAGGCATGAGATAAGGTTCAAAACCATCTTCAGCTATTTGCCCAGAATCTTGTGTATAGTAAATGAAGAATAAGAAGGGGAAAAGTAACTTCTGAAGGTGTATTTGAATTCATGTTTAGTTTAAAATTCTTTATACTAAGAAATGCATATTCACTTTATTACTTTATTACTCTTAGAGAAGGCTCTGTGTGGCTGCTTTCTGATGTCACAGGCATCTACACCAGATCTTGCAGCATGCAAATTCAGATTCACATAAGCAAGTAGTCTGCAGGAGTTTGGAAGCAGCTAGTATTATTCTGTGTATTTCAAACTTCATCACAAAATACCTTGAGAATTGTTCAAGATTTAAGAATTGTCTGCAGTCTTTGGATTTATACTCAAGCCAGAGTAGCTGCTTCTGGGAGAAGATCTCACTTCCTATTGGAAAAAACTCCACATTTCAGCAAGTGCCACGCCAGCCTGAGTCTTCCTGGGCTGGTGGGCTGGGACTCCAAGTCAGGTGAGGCCCTGTCAAACTGATTTTCCCTTGTTGAATTGTTGATTGATTGTATCAACTTGAGAAGTTAGAAATTTAAGTAAATTGGCTCAGCAGTTCTACATTCTAAGGTATAGAGGACCTGCCCCAGGGGCTTGCTGCCTGCATGGTATAAAGGGGAATGAGGAACGACAGACTGGCTTCCTTTCTTTGTAGGAGCTCCAGACTTGGCCTTTGGTTTAAACATGATCTCCTGGCTTCTAGCACACTCTTCTTCCTTGGATCCTTCACCCTTCTGGCTTAGACTTTTCAGCCTTTTGTCACAGAGCCATCAGCCTCCTGATGTGGACTGACGGGACACTGCAGTGAGCTCCAGACCTGGGCTGAACTCTTCAGCTTCCAGTGTGCAGCCCCTCTGTATGTGTCCTCCTCAGACTCTCCAGCTGACTGTCACAAGCCAATCTTGTAATTTCTCATACATCTGTGTATCTTGTGTTACACCTGTTTCTCTAGTGAAACCCTTACTGATTCACCTTGTGGTCCTCTGCTTGCAGCACACACTAAAGAGGTGGCTGGACATGTGTCTCATTGCTGTCACCCTACTCCTTGTGCTTTCAAACACCTCCCATTTAGCTATTTAGAGGTGAATGAGGTGGATCCCAGGGCAGCCAGCCATGATCACAGTTCCTGTCATTTGTCCCATGGTCTATATTCTTAGCTTAGAACTAGAACTCTGGGGGCTGCAGTTCAGTTACATTTTATTGTCTCAGAGAATATTTTCACCAGTACTTGTATAGAGATGGGAAGACTTCAAGTTGTTTTTCAATAATTAAAAAATAATCAAAGTTATCAAAAGTTTCTGATGTAATACAATCCATTTTGGCCTGCTATATTTTACTTGCACTTTGCAAACAGTAAAATAATAAGCAATGAGAACTGGCTTTGGAGTCAAAGGCCTTTTCTCAGCTGTGCAAATTACTAACAGTGCTGTGGCCATGGTCAAAAACTAAGCGTCCTTGCCTTCAGCTCTCTCAACTGCAAATGTGAACAATTGCTCTTGTCCTGTCTCACACACAAGGTGTTTGCATGGATGTGGTGAGGGGATGCAGATCTGAGAAGGACTTGACAAGTGCACACAGTCCTGAGTGTGTGTTCTGCAAACTCTGGAGCACTTGCCTTCATTTCTTTCTTTCTCAATTCCAGCTCGTTTGCTTAACTGAGCTAAAGAGGAATTAGCCTGGTGGCACTGGCTGCTTTGGTCTCAGAGCATCTTTCATTCTCAGGAGGGATCTGCTCTTATTACAGCATTCGCCTTATAAATCAGGCTCCAAGAAGACCCTGAGTCTCCCTCCAGTGCTTGGAAAATAATTCTTCGAAGGAATGCTCCTCCTCCTGAATTTCTCCAGTCACCACCAGAATTCATGCATGGTAGGGCAGTTGTGGTCCTGAGGAAAATCTTGAGGCAAACAAGCTGAAGGGAGATGGGTTTTCCCAAACCAACCACAGAGGCTGCAGAATGCAGATGTAGATAACAACCCTGGCAGAGGGGCAGGCCATAGCATCAAGCAGTCACCTAGCAGATAGGCTGTCCTCTCAGGGATGTCCCTGAAGACAGTGGTATCCTAGAAATGAAGCATGAGGGGATTGAGGACCTGACCATGGGCTCACGAGGACCAGCACTGGATTCCACTCTGGAAGAGCAGACCACAAGGAGGACTCACCTGCTGGATCTTGAACACCAGGTACAGTGGACCCTCAAGTTATAACTGGCCTGGCATACGAACAGCTTTGTTATGACCAGAATATCAGTTTTAACTTATGACCAAAGTCTTGAGTTAGGACCCAAATACTGGCTGCTTGTGTTTTCAGATGGCCTCAGATACAGATTTAACCCTTCAAGAGTTCTGGAAGACCACTGCAACATCCTTTCCTGTGTGGGGTTAACTGAGAAATCTCAGGCCACTGTCTCTCAGAGGACCCTGAGCCCTGCCTGTGTTTAGAGAGCAACTTCGAAGGCTATAGTGGAGCCTGAGCCTTCAGCTGCCAACTTGAGTTACAGCTGGCCCTCAAGAATGAACTAAGTTTGTAGATCACAAGTCCACTATAGTTCTGTCCCCAAAGAGCAGGGCAAGTGTTGGTGGTGGGCAGTGATTTCAGAGTTTTCACAGATGACCTGACAGGAACGCAGGGCATTTGAGAGGCTGAGATGCGACTCAGAGGGATTTGCTTGGGATCTGGTCTGTGTCAGGGCTGGGGGTCGCAGGCTGGGCAACGGCTCCTGGCCTCACCAGGGACCCTCAGAGAAATGCCAGGCTGGGCGGCAGCCCTGGCTCCTCTCCCTAGTTCCACAGAGCGCAGGCCCTTCCCATCCGAAAGCCACGCGTTGTTCTTGTGAAGTTTAATGGGGGCTGTGCTCGATTTATAATGTCCACTTTACTTTCCTCCTCAGAGGACATTTGGCAGCTTTTATTCCTTGTAGTAACACTTTTCCTAGATGGATCCATTACTGCTCCAAACATGAGACCACTCTTACTCAAATATTTCAAACTAATTTTCAGGAAGAGTCAATTTCAAGCTTTCCCTATATTTTTGTCTTCATTTTTTTCTCAAAATTATTGTCAAATCACCACATTTGCAGACATAGAATCCGTGGGCTCTTCTGCACTCAGTTTCTGTCCCCTCCCTGCCCGAGCCCCCACCCCCACCCCCACCCCCACCTCGCCTCTAGTCTCCACCTCTGGTTTTAGCCCTGAGGCAGCAGATTTGGGCCTCAGCGAAAATGCTGAAACCATGAAGCACAGTCTGAGGATGATGGTTCCAAGGAGGCACAGAGCCAGTTTCATGGTGCCAGTGAAGGTCCGCTCCTCTCTTCGGGACACTGGCACCTCACAGGTCTCTGCTGTCCTGGCCTCTCCAGAGAGCAGTCGGTGTGGCCTGGACTGCATAGGAAATCCATACTTTATCTCTAAACTTCCCCTATGAATGTGAACTGTCTGCAGGCAGAAGGAATTATCTGGAGCAGAGTTTTGGACTCTACCTTGAGACTGCATACATTCAGGTCACAGGCCACTAGCTTTTCATCAAATTTGGGCTCTGAGAACTCAATACAAGGCCTTTGATTTTCAACGAAAAGTAAAATCAATTTATTATGTGCCTGAGAGAGTAGAAAGGTGCCATTTTAAAATTCATTTCAACTAGCATAGAAAGCATAAAAGCAAACTCTGTGAACCTAAAGCCTGCAAGAACCGTCTGTTTAACTGGGCCCTGAGATGAGCCATGTCTGTCTTTGAAAAGTTGAATTACAACAGAGGTTCCACGTGCATTTTCAGGGACAGGGACAGAGGACACAGGCGTAGGAGCATGTGCCCCGGGAAGCTAAGGGGTGGCAGCGCCTCCTGCTCCCACACTTGGAAGGAAGCTGTCCCGCTCCCTCCACAGCCTCAGGGCATGGGGACTCACCTTGATGGTGACTAGTGCCTCCTCCATGATGGCACACTGCCTGGGCGTCAGGCCCCTTGCGTCCTCGCGAATCACGTGCTCCTGGGAAACAGGGGCGTTCATTCAGTCAGCGCTCTCAGACTGCTCTGTCCACTTCCTGATCTCATGCCGACCTCAAAGATCCAGGCTCCAAAGCAATAGTTGACTAGTGGTGTCTACCTTTTGTTTTGGAATCCAGGACCTTCATGCCTTCACACTGAGCTACCTCTCCAGCCTTTTTCTATTATTTTTTACTTTGCAGAGGGTGGGTCACGCTAAATTGTGCAGGCTGGGCTGGAATTTGTGATCCTCTTGCCTTAGCCCCATCTCCTCAATCAACCACTAATGGAACGGGACACCTGTGAGGATTTGGAATGACAGCTCTGTTCTGTAGGTGCATCATGGTGGTTACGCAGTTCTTTCTGAGGAAGGAGGTGGTATACATGATAAAACAGGACACTAACAGCATAGGTACCTGTTTCACCTTGGTAAGTGATTATGTAAACAATGCTCCCCACTGTTATGCAGGTAGTAGAGGGTACCCAGGGCACTAACTGGGCCACTGCTGGCCTGGGACAGCCCCTTCTGCCAGCAGCAGGTGGTGTCCTTTGCAATTGCCTGGCAAAGTTAGGGAATGCTTCATCTTCCTTGTTCTCACAGGAGCCACAAACCAAGAGCCAACATTTTCTTCTTCCTACAGATGCCGCATCTAAAAACTGCAGCACTGAATGCTGTGGCCAGCATCACGCCAAGTGGAAAACCCAGCCAAGGTCATCTGTGTCTGGAGCTCTTCCCCTTAGCTCTGTTCTGGTGGGTTACACAGGGTAGTTGTGGCCAAGTTCCGACCCAAATGATAGAGGGGCCGAGGGTCCCTTATGCAGCAGTAAGCTCAAAGCTCTGGGAACTCGAAGTGCTTATTATTAAAGGTTGGGCTGAACGTGTCTGTGCATTCATTGCCTGCTGGGGTGAGAGTTGCAGTTTTCTGTGCTGCGCTGACTTTAGGGCTTTTCTAGGCTTGACTGGATTTCTATGCAATGCTGCATTCTGCCTTTGTTCACATATGAAAGTGTATGTTCTGATTTGCTCCAGAAGCAACCACGTTGATGGCTGCAGTGCAGAGTTAAAATCCTTGGAGCAGGTCATGAGGTCGCAGGTATCCGCCTTCCTGGTCTGTTACTAGGAAATTAAGAGGGTGGTAGAATTGCTTTAGCGCCTGGCTTCTGGGGCCAGCAGCTCCCTCACTCTCCTTACCTTCAGTTTGGATAACTGTCCAAGGTCTTTTGCGGTGATGAAAATCATCTGAGGGCCCTAGAAACACATAGAGACAAGAAAAGGAAGATCAGTCTTACCAGTGACAGTCTTGGTCATAGCACAAAGTAGCTGTGGAGGGTTTTCTTTGTCTGCTGTGTTGCTTTTTTTTTTTTTTTTGTGGCTTTTATGTCCCACGCCCTTCTCCATCCCATTGAAAGAGTGGGGCAGAGGTACCTGCAAGGTGCTCAGCACATTGGTCCTTGCAGGCTTCCACTCCGAGAGTCCTAGCTGTGGGCAGGGAATGGCTGAGCCACAGTGACCAGGTTGGCTGGCACATGCTCACACTCTTATGTCTTAGTATCAGCAGAGGCAACTCTCTTACTCCTCTCTCCCCAGAGAAAATGTGTAAGAATGTTCAGCTGCAGGGCTGGAAGGTGGAGCCATCACTCAGCAGCTGCCTGTCCTCTCTCTGTCCCTCAGCTAGGCACTTTCTCCACAGACACGGGAAGACAGCTCGTGCAGCACGTAAGCCTTCCCATGATGCCAGGATGGGGCTGGACCACCAAACATGGCCACACTCATCAGCAGCTGGGACTATTTCCCAGGTAAAGGAAATCAAGCTAACATTTCCCACGTTCTCTTTTCACTGAAGAGTATGTAGTCAGTAGGGAATAGGACTACCAGGTTCACAAGAACCGTGTCCAGGGCTGATTTTGCTCATATGTTATCCCCAGCATTCAGCACAGTGCCTAGTACACATAAGAAACTCAAATAATATTCACCCAGGGGATGAGTGAATGAATGACACAGGCTCACACTTGGAGATGTCAATGCTTAGGGGAAGTCCAGTGATGATAAGCTGCTACAGGAAAGCCTTTATGCAGAAAATGAACTGTTACAGAGAGGCTTTGTGCAGTTATATAGTTAAATTAATACATATTTATATAGTATACTTAAAAAGTCTCATATTATTCAAAATGGTACACTGAAAATATCATGAAGTTTATGGGGGAAATAGCAGCAGGCAAGGCCATCAAAGCCCATGGGAATGTGCTACTGAAGAGCTATTGCACATAATAATCGCTACTTCAAGAGGCTGCATGGAGAGCAGGGAGCCAGGCACAGCTGACCATGCCAAGGGATGTTAAAGCTGTAAGCCAACTGACCCAACAGCAGAGCAGCAGGGCGCGGTGCAGGGGGAGCCAGAGCACAGGGAGGTGGGGTTCACTGGTGCGCTTCTGGAGAGGAAGCCGTGAAGCCCCTGCCTTCCTGTCCCTTGACAAGTTCTATGTGCAGCTGGCACGAGAACATGCTCCTCTCCTGCTGCAGTTACAGTTCTGCTGTGCCCTAGAGACGCTGACTGGGGGAACTGTCAGACACCAGCCAGTTCCCAGACTGTACCGACACCCTTCCACCAACCCAGCCCACCATGTGACTAGATGGAGGTGCGGCCGCATGGCGGCAGGACGAGGTTGCATGTGTCTGTGTGTCCTGGGGTCCCCCCCAAGATGGCAACCATAGCTGATTAAACCCACATTTGTGGCATTTGGTAAATGCAAAGTATTCCAAATTTTATCACTGAAGAGTATGTAGTCAGTAAATCAAGAAAAACAGTCGTTTTTGTCTTTTGGTACACTTTATAAAATACTTTTGTCTATATAATTCTACTGGGTAAATATGGGCTGATGTGCATGATTAATGTTCTCAACAGGTATTTTAGCTTATAATTACTCATGATTTGTATCAATTTCTCTTCCTCAGTCACAGACAGTTCTTCCATGACAAGTGCGTATTGAGTTACCATCTCCTTGCTGGTCCAGGTGGTGAAGTCCCTAGCCCCGCGCAGCCCCTGACCATAGTCCACCTCGCTGGCAAGTGTTCTTCCCAGTCCTCGTGGGATGTGACTGCATCCTTCAGAGCACTAAGAACTTCCTCCTCTCTTAACCTCTAAGTGGTACCATGATGGGGAGGCAGAACAGGAAGGGGAAACATTCCAGGGCACGATGTAGAAACTACCTGTGAGGCTGCAGCATTTCAGCCAGAATCGTGGTCCCTACCTCTATCCTGAATCTATTTCCCTGTGGTTCACAGTAAAATTATGCAGCGGCACATGGAGAGCAGATAAACTTACAAATTGAACTTTGATTTGTTTTTAAAAGATAAACAAATGACAAGCCAGTGGGAAATGTGGCTGCTATTAACACTACTTAAAATTGACTTGAAAGAAAAATGTAGTTTGATTAATCATTGTTAAAAAATTGTATATCATACTTTCCCTAAATGAACTTAGTGCTTTATCCAGATCAAAACCATTCACTTCAACAAAAAGGACTTATGCAGATTACTGAAAGTGAGCCACACTTTAAATACTTACTGTTTGATCTGTCAGAGGAGGGAGAACAATTTGTTTTTCTATTTTGTTGAGAACCAGCTTCCACAGCTCTTTCAGAACTCGCTTTAGCACTGTCTTCTCACAGACTTTGGCTGAGAGACTTAATCTGAAAGAGGACACGCACTCATCTATGTATCAAGTTACTTTACTGACCCTTTAATTCATGTTAACTACTGAGATTCCAATACCTCAATAGCTCTTTATAATTTTAAAATGCTAAATTCCATGTACTGAAAAAGACACACAATATCAAAAGCATTTATTGTCTATACATTAGATAATTCACTACATTTGGTAGAAAATGAAATCTGAGAATTTACTTCCTTAAATTGGTTCCTAAATTGACAGAGATTTCAATTCACAAAGAAAAACACTTAAACCATACAGAGTAAATTTATACTTAAAGGAAAGGACCCTTCTTTATTCATACATAAAATCTACCCTGAGCAATTTCTGCAATGTGCCATCAGGCTTTGGCTTGGGATTCAGAGAAACACGATAAAACTCTTTTCATGCACCCAACAGGGCAGTGAGTATCATGATAAAGTCAAGGCATCCAACATACATGAGTTCCACCCTCACCCTGATATGGATGTGGTACATGCCTATGTTTACAGTCTGGACTAATATCCAAGAATTGCATTTTTATCACTAGTGAGTGCTGAGCTAACAGCATGGTAAAGGTGTACATCATTGTAAACAAGAACCAAGCTGAATAAGAATACATTCTATTTTAAGCTTTTCTCACGGTGAAATAATGATGTAACATCACCTTGCATTTGTATGACACCTTTACAATCTCTTTTGCATAAATGTCTCGTTATTATATCCACTTAGAAACAAAAACAGACTCAAAGAAGTTGTAGTCTTTGTCTAAAAAATTATCTGTTAGCTGGCTTTCTTGTTGCTGGACATAGTACCTGACATCCACCTTAAAGGAGGACAGGTTTATTTTGGCTCAATATTTTAAGAGGATTCAGTTTATGGTCAGCTGGCCCCATGGGAGAAGGGTATGGTTAAGCAAAGCTGTTTAGCTCACAGTGGCCAAAGCAGAGCCAGAGAGGAAGGATCGAAGGACCAGACATTGACCTTAAAGCCACGCCTCCGTGACACACGCAGGTGTGTGCTCCCCAATCCTCTAGGTGGATCCTGAAGTCAGTCATGTGATGCTGACCCTAACCATCACAAAAGAGAACTACAGAGGGAGTCAAAGCCAGGGCCCCTTTTCCACACCTACAGGAATGCCTTCCATGTGCGGAAGCTGTGGAACTCCTGGAAAATACATTTTAAAGACACTGGGCTTTTTGAGGCTCCAGAAGGAGAGTTCAGCCTGCTTCACAGGGTTTGGGGCAGCCTCATGACCTCCCTGGAGTACTACTCAGCACCCTGTCTACTTTTGGACTCAGGGATAATCACCCTGACTCTGTTTCTGGCAGACAGAATTGCTTTTCATAGTAAAAATACACGTAATTAACATTAGTAATTGATCTTAATAATCAATATTTAAATAAATAACTACTCTTTAAAGTAATGTGACATATGAATGGCAAACAGAACTCATATATAAAAATGCATAGGAAGCCCGCCCTGGATGAGACCCACCCTGGGCATATCCATGGAAACAGCGCAGCTCCACCAGTGTGGAGGCCGCCGTTCAAGGGTGGCCCTGTGAGCGTGCGGCCGAGAAGCTGCAGTGTAGACCAGGTAGGAACAAGCAGAGCAGCACCAGCTCTCCTCCCCAACACTGCTCGGACCGGCCGAGACCCAGCACACCCACGTGTGTGATGTGCACTTCGGAAAGGTCTGCGTGCAAGAACTGGTCTCGTTTTTCCAGTTGGCTCACACAGGTAGTGTGCTGGGCTACTCTGGGGGATGGACAATGCCTGGACAGGGATAAGCCAGGGACACGACTGCAGCCCTGCCCACTGCTGCTTCTGAGAATAGAGCTCCCAGCTCACTGCATGCAGTGTCCAGATCTTCATAGAGGAGGTGAAACGTGAAGAAAGGAGATGCATTACCCAGGCTCATGGAGACAGAGAGAAACCAGGTATTTAAAATGGAATGTAATTTCTCAGGGGGGTATTTTTTTCAAAACCACTTTGATGATTTCCAGTAACTTACTGGTTTTTGTTTTTGTCTTGATGCAGTACTGGAGATTGAACCTAGGGCATTTGCTCTGAGCTACATCCCAGGTGTTTTGATTTTTTGAGACAGGATATTGACTTGCCCAGGCTGGGCCCCAATTTATAGTCATCCTCTCTTATCTTCCTGGAGTGCTGCTGCCACAGGCATGTGCCATGATGCCCATCTGTCTTTCTATGAATTCTTTGTAGGGATGTTAAAAAGAATTAAGATGTTTCTTAATTACCAATTACCCAAGTGAATGTAATCATTATGCCTCACAAACATATACTAAAAAAAAAAAAAAGACCTTATAGCCCTCTTTTTAATCTTATCTTGGCCCTTTAATCATTAATCCGATGCAATAACAATTAATGAGATAACATATGTAAATTACCCCATGACACTGGCCTTCCACAGGCATTCAGAATTACTGCTTACTTTGCTATCTCCAGGTTCCACTCTGAGAATGGGGTGAGCATACCTTATCTGGGACTCCTGGGGACAGAACTGTTTCAGACTTTAGAGTTCTCAGAATTTGGAATTTTTGCATGGTTTTACTACTTAAGCATCCCTGAGGCTAAAACCTGAAATACTCCCAAATCTGAGTTTTGAGCATCATGATTTGTACTAAATTAGAACCTCTGAGAGTAGGGATAGAGGAGAGACCTAAGAAACAGGCCAGCTGGCCACCATTCCTGACTCGTGGCTGAGGATTGAGTTGGCCCCGGCACACTAGCCCACCCAGCCTCCAGCATGCAATGTTCTTCCAGGGCCAAGGTTCGACCCCTGCCTGGCTCGCTGCTGCACAGGGGCTGGCAGAGGGCTGGGTAGCCATGGCATTTGGGGAGTCAGCACTGAAGGCCACATCAGGCAGGGATCTGCATGTCCAGTGGCTGGACCTGGTCAGCCACATTCAGTACGTTTCTGACTCCATGTCTAATATTCTGACTCAATTCAATCTCTTTCTATATCCTGAGAATGTGAAACAAGATGTACCCAAGGAGCATGGAATCCTGAGTCTCTCTGCCCCAACAGCCGTCTCCCTGGCTCCCGTGCCTTCTCTCCTCTTTCCTTTCCTCTGTGCCCGGATTCCCCACTTTTTCCATCCAGTAAAACAATCAAAGGCCTGCTCTTCGCGGAAGTCATCTGTCTCCATGACATTTCCTCTAAGGCTCCTTACACACAGGAAAGCATATAGATGCCCTAGCAGTCAGATGCAGGGATGTAGGGCACTAAATGAAGATAAAATCGGGTAGAAAACTTACGTTTTGTCCAAGAAGTCCATGAGAGGCCTGAGCACAATCTCTGCATCCAGGGCTGCACTGTCCTTGTTGGACGTAGTGCTTCCGTTGGATCGCATTTGGTGCAGTTCAATGCTCACCTGCTTTATACACTCTTCAATTACAAGCTGAAAACTGAAATAAGGAATATAAGTCATGGGATAAAAGGAAATATTTTGCCAAGGTCTGTTTAACACTATCTGAGGAATCTGACATGTTTCACACCCCATAAATTCCTATTTACCGGTTTTCAAACTCAGTGCTCAATTACGAAAAACTTCTGTTACAATGAAAGCCCATTTGGAAACTCTGTGTGAACCGGGGAAAAGTGAGGGCTTTTAGGCTGAATTGACTGGGTGGGTTCCTTGGGCCGCTGCCTCTGACAGGACTGGCTGCTGCGCTTTTCTGGATTGTCTGGAAAACCACTGCTCTGGAGAGGTGCCGATGGTGGCAGGGTGGAGGGGGTCACACCTGGTGTCTGGTGTGGTGTCGGTGTCCCCATGTGGTCTCCCTCCAGCCTCACTGGCTGTACTTCCTCCATTGCCCAACCCCTGACCACTGGAATGGGCTACCAGGTTTGTCCAAGAGACATACAGGCAGGTGCCTCCGTAAGTCTGATTCAGTTAGTCAACATCTTCCAGATAAGTATGTAATACTTCGGGCATAATTACACTATAAAATTATTCACTGCCTATGTGAAATTCAAGTTTAACTGCACATTATCTGGTGACTCTGCACTGCCATCTGCTATGCCCGATCCTTCATCCTTTGACCACTCTTGTCTGCCAGAAGCCACTTCCTTGGGACTCACATCCAGTTCCATAGCTTTCACACCACTCATATGCGGCCGATTCTCAAATTCTTATTCAGGCTGCATGTTTTATTAAAGTGCCTGGGCAGAGCTTCCCCTTGGAGATCTGGCGATTTGTCTACCAGGAAACTCACTGGTGAAACGCCACAGGATACCATCCCACCAGCATCTTTCTCTTGAACTTGTGCAGTAATTTCCTAATTACCCCTTGGTAATGTGCTACAGATGTCCTTTTAGAACAGAGTCCAGAGCATACTCCTGCCCCATTAGAAATCTTCAATCATAATAAAGTTATAACAAAAGCCAACTATCACACAGTCTAGCATGCGTTTCAGGGACGAAGAGGCTCTGCAGACGCTGCCCCATCCCCTAACTGTTGTTTTGCTGCTTGAATGGACTGCCTGTTAGCTGACATACTGATCCTTTGTTGACCACAGATTGTGCCCACTAGAATCTGAGCTCCACTGAAGCAACATCTCTGTCTTCCTCAGTACTACACACTCTCCACACCTTGCACAAGGTACTATGCTTGTGACAAAGGGGATTGTCAAGAAATCCTGGAGCAACAAACAGTTAAATGCCATATTGTTTATTTAAAACCCCTAAGAGACTAGATCTTAAGTTTTCACAGCACACACACAAATGCTATCACTGAGAGAATCGATATCTTAACTAACTGGACTGTGATCATTTCATAATGTATACGTATACCAAGGTGTACACTTTAAGTAGGTACAATTTGTGTATGTCAGTGATATCTCAAAAGAGGGTTAAAAAAGGGAATTATGGTCGAATGCACCAATGATCATCTTCCACCTGCCTGCGCTACCTACAAGTCTCCATCATTAAGTAAATCTGTAGTGAATCCTGCCTCTGTCTCCTCGTTCTCTATACCCAGTGCCAATGTGATGGCTCTTCCCTCAGTAATGGCAGATAGCAAGAAATGTAAACAGTGACGACTCTCAGTGTCACTGCTAAGATGTCTTCAGCAACAGGGGTAGTTAAGGCACAGGTCCACACAAGCAAAAACACACGCAGGTGGATGGAGGTGTGGGAAGGGTCAGGCCTAGGGACTGGTGCCCACAAGAGGCAGGGCACTCATGCAGTGTTGAATCAAGGCAGCTCTGTTGGTCAGGACATGCAATGGCTGCACAGCTAATGTTCTTTGGAAAGTAGACAACTGCACAAATGCCTCATCTTACAGAGGCCAAGGGTTTCAGTATAGAGCCCGCATCATGGATGAGACCACACGTGCCTGTTCAAGCGTCCCAGGCACTGAAAACACATCAATAAATGAAGAGAAGGCGTGGCTTCTTGCTCCCATAGCAGAGATGAGAACTTATTTTATTATTATTATTATTTTATTACTTAAATTGTGAAATATTCTAGTTAGGACTGTTTCACTTTTAGCTTTACCCAGTAAGGGAAATTTTCAATAAATTGTAAAGGTTCACAGTTTGGCTGTTTTTCTTATTCCCAGCCCTGTAAAGGCAGGTTTATAAACACACTGGTCTATAATTTTGAGCATATTTTCAAGACCTGAAGCTGCATCCACCATGTGCTTGGATCATCCTCCCTTGGCTCTTGGCTTCTCCCAGGATTTCTTGACCATCCCTGCCTCTCCAGACTTCCATTTGGATTTGGATCTCAGCTGATCCAGAAACGCTGTACCTTTCTTAGCGCTCTTCCCATTTGTCTAGTCCCACAGAGTAACCTCTTCCAAGACCTCATCCAGGGGAACCCAAACCCTGACCATTTGGCCTTTATCAGACTGGCCCAGTCTCCGGCTTTCCATCAGCTGGAGGCTGAAAGGTGGGAGAGTGGGGGGTGGAGGATAAGGCAGTGATGGGGTGGGTCTTTGTGGTGGGGGTGTATTTAACAGGGACTGTGATGGTAGATACTTGGTGTGAGGGAACAGGAAGGCATATAATAGTGGAAACTTCTAGCTAATTGATTCTTAGGGGATCATTGATGATCCTGCTGGCTACAGTAAGCATCGCCTTGAGAGTAATGACTTTCTTTTGAACCCATGGTCAAGTCAATACTCACTCCTTACAGGAGTGGGGGGTAGGTGAGCAGAGGGTCTGGAAATTATGCATCAAATATGGAAAGGTAGGCTCCCAAGTAGACCCATGTAGTGACTGATGTGAAGCTGGCTGGGTGCGGGAAGCATCCTTGTGGTAATCACAGTGGGGCTCTGCTTTTGCATGGGCTCTGAGTAAGCTAGCACACCTCACTGAAAAAGCCTTTGTCTTTAGTAATTTTTAGTAAATTTACCTAACAATTTTTCTTTTTGTATACATATTTTGGCAGAAAAAAATCTTTGTTAACTTGAATAAAAAATACTGCAGGAAATAACAACAGACTCTGTGAGCACCCAAGGACTCAGAATTCCTAGGAAATAGCCCGAAATCTTTATCCACCAACTAGGCCCTGCCATTGGTGCTAATGGAGTCAGTAAAGGAAACACAGCCACATACAACAGTAAAACACTAACAGGAAATCTAAGTGGCACAGCTTTGAAAATCTAGGGGCATCTGTATAGGCATCTTCCTAGGTCACTAGGTGAAATCACTGCCTCAGGTCCCAGGTAGGGGACCCATGAGTGTCAGGACCCAGGGACTCCATTTCAGGCTTGGCTTGGCCCTGCTCTGCTTTTTGAAAAGCCACCTCAACAGCTTCAGGCCTAGGACAATTTAATGCTAATGACACAGGCCAAACTGACTTTTGGAGCTACTGATGCAGCTATTTTTAAACCCATCAACTGCTACTTCAGACAAGCCTCTGGCTGTTTCAGACTAACGTCCTGGTTTAGCTTTGCAGCATGGTTGCGGGGATCACTGTGGACTCCCAGGCACCCTGTGTGTGATGCTTCATAGCAACGGGGGGACAGCAATTACTCTTGTCACAGGAGCGTGTGACATGGGCCTGCTTGCTCCAATAATTCCAACTGAACAAAGCGCCACCTTCTTTCCCATGTGCAGAGGAGACGAAGGACTGGATCCGTGCCATCGTGGTAATCAGTGCCTGGGCTCCAGCACCTGCCTGGGACAAACAGGAGCCTGCAGTGCCCCCCAGAAGCACTCCTGCTTTCAGAAGTAAAGTTGCCCAGATCTTTCCCAAGTAGAGCTTATGTTTTAACCTGCATAGCATCAAGATTCCTCCCGCAAACAAAATGAAACAAAGAACATTTGCTTACTGGGAAGATTTGGATATTTTATAGAAAGAAATTTGAATATTCTTTATTAACACTCCAGTTTCCATTCTGTGTGGGCCTCTTATTTCCCATGCAGGGAGGAACATTTCTAGCTCTTCTAGGCCCCCTCTCCACGCCTAACTTTGCTAAATGATCTCTCTTTGCACTGAAGTCCCAATCTTCCTGCCAAGCACCCTGAATTCCCAGTGAGAAAGGGACGAGCCAGATGTGGTTCAGCCACAGGCTGCTCCTGAGTGCTGCCTCATCAGCACCAGGAGCCCCTTGTCCCAGGAGCAGCCTCTGTGCCCAATCCCAGTGAGATGGAGTCTCGGTATGGTGATGGGTGTTTGGCCGAGGCCACTACAGACTCTGTGGGCCAGCAGACAAAAAAGCAGAGGCACAGGCCACTGCCCTGCTCAGCCCTGCACTGTGGGCTGGGCTTCAGGGACAGTGCCACTGGATTCCAGGGCTGCAGACACAACTGATGACAACCAACAGGAGGTTGCTTGTGGGTTCTTCCTCACTCTGCTGCGTTTGGGCATCTGAGAGAAAGTGGGGTGCTTTGGGGGTCTTTCCAATGAAGAAATGGCATCAGTAAGCAGCAACTTACTGCTTCTTAGTTGTGTCTTTCAAAAAATACAACTGGTGTCCAAACTCTTGTTCCCCCACAAGAAAGGTGTATAATTTCTTCTCCTTAGAGAAGAAAGCACATAGTTTAAACTGATAAGACAGATTTTACTGAAATTCTTCAGACCATTCTATATTAATGAACCTCTTCAAAGATGTATTTGGTTTTCAGTCTAACATTTGGTAATGAGATGGTTCCCTTCTGCTATAAGACCAGAATGAAGCTTACAGAGGCGGACTTCTCTCTTTAGAGCCATGCCATGAACAACTTAAGTTGATTTTTTAAAAAACAGAAAAGAAAGTAGAATTGTTCACAGATTTCGCATTCCTGGCTATGGATAGGCAGAATCAGTCCCTAAGTCCTACCAGCGAGGCTCCTGGCCTAACATGGCAGAGCCTGGAGGCGTGGCTACCCATGTGCGACAGCTGGGCAGAGCTGCCTGCGCACCGGCCTGCTGCTCCCCGGGGTCCAGTCCCCACTCCACTCCCTCCACGCACTGCTCAGCCCTCAGCCTGGAGCTGTACATGAGGTCTGACTTCAGCAGAACAAGGTGGGAAGCAGACCAGTGAATGAGAACTGGAGCAGCGTGAGGGGAGTGCCCACATGCAGGGCCTCCCCATGAGGCTGTGGGGTCACCTCAGATTTCTCAGAGGTGATGCTGAGACCTGATCTTAGGTTGAAGGAGTAGCACTGAAGACCTGAGTCACCCTGCAGCCACTTACCTTTCACCATAGGTGACGCTGAGCCCATCCAGGACCCCGCTGAGTTGAACTTGAAGCTCTTTCAGAATAGTGCTCGCTTCAGGGTCTAGCTGCAGAGAGATGGCAAACAACATGACTGGAGTCCTGAGACGTGCCCCTTGGTCTCCCTTAGAGACATTTTGCTTGTTATGTGGTAACTCGAGGCAACCACACATACAGACGTGTACTTTTCTCTCATTTTGCCTTTGAAACCAAATGCAAGAGTTAGGAAACCATGGAGGAACTGGCAGGGTTCTTCCTTATGAAAACTGGTTTGCATGCCATGCTTATAAATATGAGCCAGAGAGCAAAGCTTTCATCATTTACAGCCAAGGGATGCAAGCAGTACAAATCACCTTCCAGAACATGAAGACAAAAAAAATCTAGAAAACTTATGTATGTTATACATAAGTTAAATACAGGCACTGCTCTAAAATATATTTAATATTCCTGTCAACAAATAGTCCCACTAAAATAAAAACTTTAGTTGAAGGTTAACTTTTGAGAAGAGGTTGAGTATCCCTAATCCGAAGTGCCTGGGACCAAGAGAGCTTCTGAGTCAGTTTTCCCAATGGGCGGATATCTGACTCAATGGTCAGCGTTTGTACACCAGAACTCTGACATCTGCAGTGCCCCAAAGCCCACAGCTTTTGGAGCACCAGCTCAAAAGTTTTGATTTTGAAGCAATATAGATTTTTGATTTTTGCATTAGGGACACTAAGCCTGCATGGTGTTGTGGCTTACTGGAAAGTACCTTAGTATTTTCCCAACTGTAAAATTTTAAGTGACAGGATAAAAGAACTATCCAAGCACGTCCACACTTGTCTGAACGCGGTAGACCAGGCTCCTCTCCTAAGACCTCATGGTGACTCAGTTCAAGATGCAAAGTTGAACTTTTTATTTTAACTTTATTTTAATAATTCAATTATTTATAACTTGAAACTAAGCTTGTGAATGAATTTAGGTTCAAAAGAAAAATAATTAGGTCAAGGTAACTTATTTGCGATGCTTCTTGCTATGGTGCAAACATCAGAGGTCAAGTTTTTAAAACTCAATTTGTTCTTAGAATAGTGTTAGGAGAGAATACAAAATAACACAAACACAAACAACAAATAGACATATCAAAATTTAGTTCTGCAATTAAAGTGAAAGATCTATACACTCTACCAAACATTTAACAAAAAACCTTTTTTCCAGTTTGTTGATTGTATTTTTGTGATATAATTGTTTTTGGTTTTTTGGTGAAAACTAGACAAAACCTTTTAATAGATGTATTAAATCAGTTAGGTAAAGGGAAGCTGGACTATTCTCTGAAACTGAAATATTCCTGCCTTGACACTTCAGAAATTCCATTTTCTATCATTAATTTCTATAGTTCCTGTCCATTCCGGTCTGCTCCTCAAAGAGGAGAATCAAGCTAATTTGGGAGTGAAAGTATCACTGACTACAATGAGAGAATCATTTGTGGGAGGGTCTCAGATCCTGAGATTTTGCCTTACTTTTTCATTGTCAAAATACTGACACTCAGAGTTAGAAGAGGAAAGGTTTGTTTAGCTCCTAGTCTGTAGGGGTTTCAGACAACAGCTGGCTGGCTCCAAGGCAGGCAGCACATGGCACGGCACAGAGGCGTGGCAGAGGGGCAGGGCAGAAACAGTCCATGGTGAGGCAGGCAGACAAAAGCAGCAAGCAGCGAGCTGCCTTTCCCTCTGTGTCCCATCCAGGGTACAAGCAGCCAGCACTCTGTGCGGGTCTTCCCGCTTGTCTTCAGTAAATTCTTCCAGCCACACCCAGAGCTACGCTAATCAGACCCAGGACTACCCCAGTATCACACTGTGATCTAGTCATCTCCAAGGCCCCATCTATGAGCACATGAGGCTTTGGAGGCACATCTGACAACTCCTAGCCTTTAGCAGAGAGAACATGTTGACAGCCTGTTCCGTGGTAGGGAACCCTACAGGACGCTTATTATTGTATTTTCTTTTTGTTGCTCTAAGACCAGCTTTAAGTTGACTTCACTTGGATGAAAAGGCCAGGGAGAGAGTGGGAGAGGCACACCCCATTTCTGTCTGGGTTCCCACTCCCCATGGACCTAGAAAACTCCCTCCAATGAAAGGGCTGAGAGCAGAGGCAGGTTTGTCCACTTGTCAAGATAATGACTTTAAAATTATAGCCCAACCTTGGATTGTCTAATGTGGTCTGTGAGTGTTCTGCAAGATAAACAATCTTTTCTAAGAAACTGTAACTTGATAAATGAGCCATGTCTTGAGATGTAATAGTCCATCACACTAAAGGTCACAGGACCAGAACTGGCTCCCCTGTCCCCCCACCCTCCTTCCCTTCTCCCTCTCTTCTTCTCCCTTGATATAAAAGGGCTTTGAATTAAGAGTGGAATGAATTATCCCTGCAAACCATGAAAACAGTTACAGAGGTCACTTGGATGAAGTTATGCTATTTCCTCATACTGTTACTTTAATCTACCTTAAGTGTTTTCTGATTAGACATTTCTTATCACATAATAGGTATTACTTGAAAACCAGAATCTGTCAATTACAGCATTTAAACACTGAGTGACAGTTTTATGTTTTAATAGATGTGTGTTTCTGAGTAGATGCAGACAAATTTTCTGTCATGTAACTAGGGCAAAGGAAAAAAAGGCAGGAAAAGTAAAAAGTTTCAGTGTCAGTTTTTACAGGATCCATATAATTTCACTACAATAACCACAGCACTTCTGAGGCCAGTGTGTGAGGCTCCTACAAACTGTGGGCCGTCTGCAACACTGAGGGTGATACGCACACACATCAGAGATGCCAGCCGCAGGTTCATCTCCCTGGATGGCAAAACCACCGCTTCTGGTGTTCTTCCATATGTGCCCAAGTGAGGGACGCTGTCGTTAGCCTCAAATTTTCTAAAGTTTTAAAAAGTAATATTTTGAGCATGTGCTGCACAAATTGTCAGCTGTGTATTTTAAAAATTATTGTCCACTTAGGAAAGGTAAAAGCCTACTTAATTTCATTTCATAAACTTTTAATACAAAAGTAGTATAACATGCACTCAAACTTCTGTATTGTTACTTATGTTTAGTAAGAACAAAGAAAGATTTTGAAGCATTCAAAATTCATAGTTAATAAATTTATTCTAACTCAGGAAGCCAATTGCCATGTGGACCTGTACAAGTTACCTGGATGGCTAATAAGGACTCCACGTGAAAAGAAATATGTCCAAGGCTATTCAAGGGTAGAGTCAATTTAGAGACTTACATGAAAGCTGCTGAAACAGATTTCACCCCCACTCTATGAAAGTCTCAGTAACTCCAAAATCTATCCTGACAAAGTGCAGTTTTAATGAGCAAATAAGACATATGGCCACAAATGGGTAATAACCAAGTTTTTACACCATGAGAAATAGTGTTACAAATAATTTGTCTGAGAGACAGCTAGCAGGCAAGGTGTTCTTTAAGTCTTTTCTTTTTCCTAAGGCTCATTTTTGCTTCTCCTCTAAATCACAATTCATTCACCACTTCCTGTTGCAAAGTCCTCCAGTGTCCCTTGCCTAGGGCCCGGGAGAACTTTGCCTCCTTGCTTGTGTAAGAGTTCTCTTGTAAACCCCTCTCCCCCAGAAGGACTCTCCTCCTCTGCATTTCTGTCCCAGCGCCCTGCACTCCCAGGCACTCCCCAGAGCTGAAGGGAGGCGGCCAGGACAGGAGATCCCTGGAAAGCACTCATGATGTCCGGACAGCGGCAGCTCCTGGGCTGACCCCTTGTGTGACTGCCACTGGGATACCTTTGCTTACAACCCAGTCTCTCAACTGGTGGCCTTGTCTGTCTCACTCCTGCGTGCACACTGTTTACTTGCATGTGCTTATTTCCTGATTTCACCAGCTGCCCACGTTTCCTGTCTCTTTTGACTTTAAATCCTCTCCTGTCCCTTAGATGTCAGAGTCCTCTGACTGCTCCTCTCTGGCCTTCTCGTTCTGTACTCTCCCCCTGAAATATAAGCTGGTCCCCAGGGCTTTCCACCCCTGGAAGAGACCCCTCGTTGCTCTCCATGCACAGCTGCAGTCTTGGTTGCCAGTGCCGGCTGGATCCTTCCACTGCGGTGGTCCCCACACCTGAGTCACAGGGTGGCAGGAGTGGAAATACGACCTGGCCCCCCTTCACTTGTTCTCTGCTTGTGTTCCATGCCCAGGTTGATGACCCATTGTCTAGATAGATGTGAATGTCATCTCTGACTCCGTGTTTTCCATCCCCGTCTCTGTCTTGTCACGCAGTCTTGTGCTCTCCATCCACCCCACCCGTATCAGGTTGCAGCTTGTTATTTCACATCCAGTTATCACGATCATCTCCCAGTCGTGTGTGCTTGTTTTCTCTTTCCCCTTCCATCCTCCTCCTCACTGTTCCCAGAGTTGCTTTAATAAACCCACATCCAATCTTTGTACTTGCTGACCCCATCGAGCTGATTTTCAACCAGGAAAGTGCCTCAAGCAATTTCACACAAGTTTATCTGAGCTCTCCATTTCTTATATTTTGAAAAGATCAATTCTCTCCATCCTACTTATCAGAAGTGACTCATTTGTAATATTTAGTTTAACTTAAAATATATGATTGAAGAACAGGTGAAAATTCCCTAGTGACCCTGAAATGCCCTAAGTCTGAGGAGATGGGTGTGTGGTCAGGGATAGAACACGTGGTCCTCTCGGTCGCAGGCCAATGTGCACTCTCTAATGATGCTCCTGTTTTGTTAAATTTCTCCTTGGAGAGACCTTCTTCAGGAACACAATCATTTTCAGTGACAGACTATGGAATTTTCCTATCAGATTTTCAAGAATGTTATTCCAGAAGCATCGGTTACAGTATACATCTGTGTTCTAACTTCTTGGTTTCCAGAGTTTGAAGAACATCAGTAACTATCTCCCATCCTAATTAAGGAAAACAACACAGGGATCCAACAGTCATGCGCTTCCAATCAACCAAGTGTCTTTGAGAGATCTTCAGTTCACTTCCTCAGCCCACACCACTCAAGGTAAAAAGTGTTGCCCTAGCTGCTGAAGTTGATTTGTGAATACCAGCCAAGTTTAGAGTTTCCCAGTTCTATGTTACTGTGCTGTTTTACTTTGAATTACATCTTCAAGCATCACACAAGTGGCATGACGCTCTTTTCTCTACGAACAAACATTTCTTCCTCCTCGCCTGCACCGTGCATGCTATTCTTCTGCGCATCATTAACGAGGCTCCTGCCTCGAAGCCACAGAGCCTCAGAGCACAGTTCAGGAGGGAAACCAAGGCTGGATAGTGTGTCAGGCTTTGGAGACACCCAAGAGCGAAGAGCTGCCTTCTTCAGGTGCTTGTTCCAAAGTCGTGTTCATTAAAAAAGCGAACTGCTTCCAGGTTTAGCTCAGTTGGCTAAGGCCCCACTCTGCAAACGTGAGGTTGTGAGTTCCATCCCGGAGGCAGCAAAAAAAAAAAAAAAAAAACCTCACAGAGGATCACTGGAGAGAGGGCTCGCCAGCTCACTGGTGCTAGAGTACCGCCTTTGCCATTGCCCCTCTGCACGGCCCCGCTGGCTGCTGACATCACTGCTCCTGACAAACACAGTGCACTGTGGAGGGTGAAGATGAGCCCAGGCCACGGCATTCAGCGCCCATTGGGCAAGCACGTGGGCCCCGGCTCCATGTCAGAGAGAGGGACAAGTTCTGGTGTTCCACTGGACAGCAAGCACAGTGGCCACAGTGAACAGTGACACAAGTACATCTCAAAATAGCAGAGAAAAAAAGGGTTCAGCTGTGCTGTCTATAAAGAAATGATAAACATCTAAGGTGATGAGTGTGTTAATGCCCTGAGCTGATCATTAAAATGTATGAGTGAATCTGAAACATCACGTTGTGTACCCAATGGGTACAATTATTACATGTCAATCAAAAAGTAAAAACAATAAAGTGAACACAGGGAAAGTGAAAAAAGCCCTGAGTTTTACTAGTATTGCACTAGTGAACCTCAAGTGGCTGGGTGGGGCAGACGCGAGCAGTTGAAGGGGCCACATGGACTCACTGCAGGGGACGCAGAGGCTGGGACTCAGTGGAGCCCCGCTTCCTGCTGTGCCCAGAGCTGCTCGCCCCAGGTTTTCTTCAGGTGTGGAGGAGTTCAGTCTGCAGAGACTCGGCAGGAAGCGAGCCGTGACCCCCTCAGGTGCTCTGGGGAATCGGGTTAACACACGGCGCCTGCTGGGTCTTTCATCTGGACAAGCCTTGCTGGTCCAAAGACCTTTCGACCTGCTCGTCTTTCCCAGCACCTTCTCTTAATTTCACACCCTCGGCTGCAAGTGGAACTTCCCCTGCTAGCAGCACTATAGTCTTAATCATAGTTATTAAATAACTGCTATACAAGTTGCCCTTCTAGCCCTCATTATGCTCTTAATTTCCTATTAAATTCAATTTGTTAGCTCTAATTGCAGAGACAGGCGGAGACACAAACCGAGTGACATCCGCACGCCGCCAAAGTAAAAGGCCAGTGCTCTGAGCCTTCAGTACGCCTCGCTCTGCGTGGCCGTGGCGCGGGGCTCTGGCCACAGAACGTGGCTCCCTAGAGTTTTGCCTGCGCAGTGCAAAGCAGAGGCCGCGTGCCAAGCGCCACAACTGCGGCTTTCAGCTGCAGGGTGATTCCAGCTTAGAAAGCAGCCTTCTCACACACGAATGTTATCTCTGTAATTGTTCTGACTTCCCTAATCAAAGTAAACTCGTCTTTCTGATGAGGGGATAGGGCTTTAGTATTTATGAAGTCTCTGGTGTCTAGTGAAACTTACAGCACATAATAAGCGCTCAAACAATCCAGGTTTTTTGAATGAACAAATGAAGGAGTTGATTCTGTCATCACAATGTGTGCACACTGACCTCTGTTCTCCGCACAATTGTCAGTGCTGAGGGCAGGAGGTGCGGAGGGCTCCACACAGACCCGGGGACTTGGCTTCTGAGTATCTCTTCTTTGGGTGCTTGGGGATCTCTGCCCAAGAGATCTTACTCCTTGTTTCATTAGACCCCTTTGTAACTATCTTGAGGCCAAAGATATGGTTTTAAAGAAGAAATCTTTATTTCCTCTTGAAGACACAGTAAATATAGTGAAACAATGGAGGTTTAAACTTTGCAGTTTACCAAGTTTTTAAATTGTTTTAGAAACAATTTTTTGCTGGGGATTTAAATCAGCAGCATAAGTGCCTGCTTGGCAAGCGCGAGGTTGTGAGTTCGATCCCTCATGCAAAAAAAAAAAAAAAAAAAAAAAGCTGGGCGTGGTGGCTCACGCCTATAATCCCAGCACTCAGGAGGCTGAGGCAGGAGGATCATTGTGAGTTTGAGACCTGCCTGGACTACAAAGTGAGCTCAAGGCCAGCCTGAACTGCAAGAGAGACCCTGTCTCAGAAAGACAAAGGAAAAAAAAAAAAGAAACAATTTTTTTGGTATAGAGAATCGAACTCAGGACCTTGTGCTCGCCAAGCAGGCACTGTGCCACTGAGCTATATCCCTAGCCCAGAAAACAATTTTAGAACTAGGAGATATAATACAAGATATAATGTGACTAGTTGAATCTATTATCTAACTGCAAATAATACATACTTTATAATTTACCTTGTTCTATACTTTGTAGCTACCGAGAAAGATAAAGGCAGCAGACTGATGCTCTTATTACTAAATTATATGTCTGTGTGCAGGAGATAAGCTGGATCAGCAGTTCTCCTCGGGTGTGAGTCCCAGCCCAGAAGCGCTGGTGCCGCCTGAACATTTGCTGTACGTGAAAACCGCAAGCCCTCTTGCCCTGGTCCTGCTGGCCGGTCCCTCGGGTGCGTTCAGCTGCTGTCCAACAGGCCGAGGCTGCTGAGGATGGGTCCCCCATGTCCTGTGGGGCTGGGAAGTTGAGGACAGGCTCTGGGAGCAGAGTGCCGAAGGTTCGTTTCTTTCCTGTCTGGTGGGGCTCCTTAGCCAAAGGTTTGGGGACGGATTTCAGTGCGCTGCTTGCACCACATTTGGGCCCCTAAATATCACTCAGTGATGCATCGCGTTGGTGGTTCTAAAGCAAATATGATCTACATACTTGCATCTCTGAAATGAAAGTGTAATTAAGTTTCTCATTAAATTTGACACAGTTTAGGACAGCATGTTTACGTTCTAGATGTTGTGGAACTTGGAACCTAAAGATGTGTGAAAGTCACTCTTCCGGGGGGCTTCCCTGTGGGGAAGAAAAAGGCATCGCTTTCTCTCCATGTGGTCTGCAGTGTGACCAGCAGGAAGCGGGATCTGGCTGCTCACAATCCCCCCAACACTGTGACGCTGGCGACAGTGAGGCAGAGCCTACCACCTGCCATCACTGTGTAGCACAGTGAACGACCAGTGTGCCTTTGCTTAGGCTGTGACTCACGGCTCCCCCAAAATAACGGATCTGAATTATGTAGAATTCCATAACCAGAATCTTCTGACTTCTTGAAAAGAACTCACATTTTCAATTTTTAATTTTTTATATACTTGTACAAATTAGACTGTGGATCCAGGAAATATTTAAATATATGCTATAAAAACACATGTCTATTAGAAAATGAATGCAGAATATTTATTTGTAACTTATATGTACTGAGTTACACTCAGGAAATAATTAAACTATTAAAATAGTATCAACTAAACTCTATCTGCTGTACTTTTCAGCTTCCACCTGTCATTTGCCTACGAAAGCCAGTTGCTCTGCAGTGTCCCAGTGCCACTTGTGCTGCTGCTGAGCCTGGAGGGCCAGTGGTTCTTGGGGGTGGGGTGGGGCGCTGTCAGGCACTGCCCTAAGCTGGGTCCTGACAGGAACAATCACCCAGTGATTCTTACATCCACTCCTGAAGGTTCTGGCTCCTTCACAGCTTGTGAAACATGTGTGTGTGTGTGTGTGTGTCTGCACTAAGAGTTCCAGTTGTGAGCAAACATGCTTATAGTTTGTGCACAGGGCAGCATATTGGGGAGTCAGTTTACAGGAAAAGAAACAGTGTGCTCTTGATTTCTTCATGCCCCTTGCTCGAGCATTGGTGGTCATGGCATAGCATATACAGGTGTGCCTGTGCTCCACCTGGGTGGCTGTGGGAGCCATCGGATTCTCAAGATTGTCACTGTGGGACCAGGTTTCTGTCCAGGCTCCAACAGGCAGTGGGCTTCTCACCAGAGGAGGTTTCTGGTACCTTGTGTGCTAGGCAGCAGCGAGGCCTGGGCAGGCTGAGGTTCCTCCTCCTGACCCCTGGCAGTAGGTGGCAGAGCCCAGCAGCCCACAGTCAGGCCCAGCAGTGGTCATGCCTTCTGGACAGGTGACAGGAAGTAAGGCTGCGCTAGACACCTGCTGATAAACACACAGTGCTACCACCACTGTGAGCAGCACGCAGGTAGATGGTTTCTAATAAGACTCTGCACAAGCTGCACATATCCCAACATGGAATGGGGTCGAAGCCATCAACTCCTAAAAGGTTAAGTCTGGGCATGTTGTGTGCTCAGCCGCACAGTCTGGCTTGCTAGCTGGTTCTTCTCGGAGCGAGCAAGTAGGGTCAGCATGCTGCACTGGGCTGGCCTTTAAGGGCCGAGGAACCATCTGCCCCAGCACTGTGCTGCTCCTTGCAGCCCCTGAGGAGCCCTGCCCTTCCCAGCAGAAGCCTTCTCACTGTCCCCAGAGCCCTAGATCCCTGCCGCTCCCACTGGGGCACAGGCACACACAGGCACCCCCACGGGGAGGACTCTGCCCATCATTCTGGGTCCTGCGCCCACAGGAGGCTGAGTGTGGCTGCCATGGCTGGAGAGCAGCCTGTGTTTATCAGGCCTCCTCTGCCCAGAGCCTGCCTCTCTTGGCTCAGGCTCAGTTCGAGTTTTGCTGTCTCCTGGTACTTTAATCCCTCTGCCATTGCTGCCTGGGCCTGCTTAACTTTTGTTGGTTACAAAAGGCAAGAAGGGAAAATAGAGGAAAACAGGAGAAAAGAAACCCCCTGGAGAGAGGCATGAGATGGGGGAGAAGCGGAACACTCCCGTGCAGGGAGTGGAGGGGCAGTGCCACTGCTGCCCCCAGCAGCCGCTGCAGCTGGAAGTCAGGCGTTCATTTCTTCCCTCTGGCTTGTTTAATTGCATTTTCCATTTAAATTATGTATGAGGAGTTTAATGAATAGATACTGTATGAAGGCGCCAAGCTCAATTTTCCTGTTCTCCATTTTTCCAGTAAAAATAAGAGCTCTGTGGTTTTCTCACTTATTTGAAATTAAATTTATAATATGAAATATGCATATTTCAAACCATTATTTTAGTTCATTTTTGCCAAACTTAAGTATCCATGGCATTTTTTTTTTTTTGGTCTTTTTGAGACAGGGTCTCGCTATACAGTTCAGGCTGGTCTTGAACTCACTTTGTAGCCCAGGCTAGTCTTGAACTCACAGTGATCCTCCTGCCTCAGCCTCCTGAGTGCTGGGATAATAGGCATGCACCACCATGCCTGGCTCAAACCATCATTTTATATGAACTAAAAATCCATTTTTGGGCTGGGGATATAGCTCTATGGTAAGGCACTGGCCTAGCACACAGGAGAGTGGGTTGGAAATCCATTACTACAAAAGAAAACATCCACTCTGACAGTGAACGAGATGCCAGTGCACAGGGCTAGTAGGTGATTGGACCACAGGGCCCTTTCGGGTCAGGCCAGGTCTGTTGTGTTGCTCTTTTCTGATTTGTCTGGTTATTATTCAGCCCAGCAATGTGCTACTCACATTAGAGTGCAGAAACAACATTTTAATGGGGGGTAAGGGGGGTTTGCTAATAGATACTTGTTACTATAAATCACTAGTATGAAGAAGTAGCATGAGGAGAATTCCTGGAAATCTGACAGTTTACCCTCTTGCTTAATTCTTAAATGACTTCTGGGCCCTAACATTCACTGAAAGGAGCCAGGATTTCCCACAAGAGAGCAGGCATTTCTTGGTTACTTTGAAAAATAGCAGATGAACCTGAAAATCTGGGTATAAAACATCCCAAAGTTTATAGAAGAAACCTCAGGTTATGACCCCTGAATGCCCACTGACCTCAGCAGAAGAACCTGAAATGAGATTGACGTCCTCCACCCTGGTACTGGCATTAACATGCTCTGGGGATGAAGCCTATTTTATACAAATTCAACTGAGATTGCACTGGGAACACAGCTCAGAAAAGCTCATTTTTTAAAAGTTTTGCATCATCACAATATATTCTTATGGTGCTCACTGTGGGATGTTAAATAGGAACTCCATTTTTTTAAAGGCTGAAAATGAAAAAGACATTACAGGTATTTGCTGGTAGGGCTGGATCAATTTTCTTTAGGGACAAAAGCAACATGATACTTGAAGAGACTAGATCTTAGAAGAAGTGTTTGCAGCCTCATAAATTTAGAAAGACAAAGGGCATTTCTGCTGTACCCCTGGCTAGCTCTGTGTAAGCCTCATCATCTTCCCATAGCAAAGATGAGGCAAAGACACCTGGAATGGAAATATCACATGTCCTTGGCACAGCCGCCCTGGGACAGATTGATAGGGAAGAAGGGGTCTCTCGCCTCTTGGCATCTCCAGTCCTCAATTCTCAGACTCTTGTATGGGTTTATGAGGAAAGGAAACAAAAGAGTGCCCTGAGAAGGAGTACTTTAAGGGAGAGTAATGACCATGTTTCTTTCACTGTAATAATTTTCTTTTCATTTAAATATTTGCCATAATTTGAGATCACAGTTTGTACTTTGTTCTTTTTTATACCATATGGCAAAGCTGTGTCATATTTACATTAAAAGTACAAAATTGTTTTGTTTGAGAAAAAAGACTCCAAGGCTGGGACAGGCAGAAGAGGCAGATGCACAGCAATGTCTCACTCTTGCCTGAGCTGAACAAGCAATTGAGAATGGGCAGGAAGAGCAAAGGTCCACGGGTACAGAGAGGGAAGGGCGGCCAGGTAAAGGCAAGATGTCGCTAGCACAAACCTCATAAAAGAATCTTTCTCCTTCCTTCTTCTGTTCATGGAATTGCAAGCCAAAGATGTTGGGCAGAGACAGGACACATTACAGACACAACACACAACACGTTTTGACATAGCTTTGTTGAGTGGAAAGTAAACTGCTGATATATCAAAACACTAGTGCCACAAAGCATGTTTCAGAACGAACACAGAAACCGGCATTGTTAAATACAATAAAGAAATCTACAATGTGCGGTACTTTACAGATCATTAGCACACATACACTTCATCGTGCATATACAGATATATGCACATGAACAAGTCCTTTTCCACCCTGCTCTCACTTCCACTCACTGAAGTCCTCCGTGGAAGATAAGAATTCTCTTAACTGCGGATGGGACTTTTAGAACGTTACCACTTCCCGTTCCTCGGTAAATCACATCAACTTGGTTAAGGCTCCTTCATAACAGAGATAGCTGCTAATGATCTCTAAGTAGGCATCTGGCAAAAGCAGAGGTAAAGCCAGACTTACCTCTTTCCCTCCCATGGACTCAAACATTTTTTCCAGCTGGACGCGCAACTGTTGAATGTTATTCATCAAGATGCAGGGCTTTAATGGAGAAAATAGGAGAGCACTGTGAACACCCCTGAGGTATGAACCTACTGAGAAGGGCAACGCTAACTTAAGAGTGACAGCAGGCACCTATCACTGAGGCCTGGTTACATGTGGCAAATACAATAATCCTGCTATTTGACATGACGGTTTTTAACAGCTAAGAGCAGAAAAGAAAAATGTAATGACCTTTTTGAGGAATGAAACACCCTCACCCAATAAGCCACCAGAGACTGGTACTGAGGTGTCTTTTATCCACAACATAGTGGCATTTTATGCTTAGAATTAACCACGTTTTATTTTTAAATTTTATTTTCAGAAAAACAGATAAGTTTAAAATCGTTTGTAATCTCTGTTTTCAAACCAAAACAGAACCTGCATTAACAGCCAGGAGAATGCTTGAAGTTTGACAAAAATGCCCTTAGTGGATTGTCCTGCTGCCCACGCAGCCCACACGCTGGCCTCCAGATCCCTGTGTGACCAGGCTGCAGTCTGGGGCATCACTTCTCATTTTTCTCTTTGCCCGTTGGAATCCCTTGGGTCAGGGCTTCCTTTCCTAGGTCCCTTCTTTTGCATCACTTTGTGTTTGAGCCGCTGAAGCTGTTTCCAGCCAGCCACCAGCTCGGCGTGAGCACGCCACGCTCGGTGCTGGGTCTGGCCTGCCTGGAAGACCCGGCCACCGTACACACGAGGAAGGCCTCAGAGCTCTGCTCGCCTGTTTCCCAGCAGAGACAAAGACGTGGGACTCTGAGGCAGCGCCAGATGTGCTCACAGGAGAGTAGAGATTAACTTCTAAGCAGGAAACAGAATTTGCAATTGTTATAAACTCACTGAACTGCATATTGATCCCAAAGAGCTGTGGATTGGAGAGGGAGATGGGTGACAACCTGTAGCTGCTGGGCACCAGGGCCAGGCAGTGCCAGCCAAGGGTGTCAGAGAGGGGTCACTCTCACCTGTGAGGTTTCATTATTGCTCCTGCCACATTACTGACCTCTGAAGAACTTTCTACTTGACTCTTAAAGTGGACACATCCTAACTTTTATTTATGGAAATAATTTACAATGTCTATTCTGTTCCCTTTCTCCAGCCACCTTGTTTTTTTTTTTTTTTTTATCAGTAACTGAGATTCATCCCAGGGGTGAGAGTTCCTTGGTCCTTTCCAAAGCAGGAATGGACATTTCCAAACCAGTGGAGATTCAGCATCTGGACACTGAGGCCACAGACCAAGCCAGCAGACTGCTCTTCCCCTAGAGGTGTACAGTCCATACACACAGTTTTTCTTTTCCTTTTTAGAAGGGGACAATTTAACTCAATGTGGGGATTCCTACAGAAAGGAATTCAGCATCCAGTAGTGCCATGAGCATAATGAGAAGCTGGACTCTGGGGGAAGGGTTTCCTCTCTTGCTCCTGGGGACTGAGCCAGCTTGGCTTTTCTGTGCTTATTTGATATTAGCATTCAAGGCCACATGCTTTGGTGCATATGACAGGATACTAGGACCAGCTTCATAAGTAAACACCAACCTACAGGCCACTAAGGTCTTCTTAATAAAGCCATTTCCAGTGAGAAAGAGATGCCCAGAAGCGAGGACACGGGCGCCAAGCTCTTTGGGCACGGCCAGCTACTGTGCAGCCACAGAGAAAGGAGATGCAGGCGGGCAGGGAGGGTGAGAGCACACATCACGCTCTCCTCCCTCTGCCGGCTTTCCCGACCTTCAAATGTCCAAAGTTCATTTTTATTAAACCAATTTCTCAAATCACTAATGACAACTAAATTACTCAATCTACTTTACATTTATCATGAGATAGCTCTACTTTAAACAACACAGAGTAAATGAAAAAAGAGAAAAGGAACTCGGAGGCAAGGGAACATTAACCTAATTCAAAGGCATCGCTGCGGAGGGGGGCGGGGAGACACCACAGCCTTGGTTTGACGTCAAGTTGTGTCTTTTCATGCGCACATTTTGACTTGGCTCACAGTATCTGAAAATATTTTGTTTGACCTTGATCTGAGTAGCTAGGGACCAGAAATATGAGGAAAATTAGTTTTACTTAAACTAGGATCAATTTTTTCAGAGGGGAAATGTTTTAAGCGTTGAAATTTTTTTTAAATATTCAAAATAAAGTAATTCTGAATTAGATAAGTATGACAATATTTTATGGAATGTTGGGATAAAATGGACAAGATACTTGTTCCATTTCCAATTTCACAGTGGGAAAAAATATTCTGAAATAGACATTTTGTTGAACTAGAGTCTTTAATTCTGATTCTTGACAAATCAAATGCTATGGTCTAATTTAAACAGGGTCTAACTATAAAAGTTTCTAGCCCAGTTTGCAGATGAGATAGATATATCATCATACATACACCATGAAGAGTACAACACATTTCAATGGTGTTGATAAGAAGTGAAGAGGTAACAACAGCTCTGTGCTGTGTAAACGAATGGAAACACCTCTTCAGAGTGTCTCAGCAGGAACATCCACACAGCAGCCAGCTGATGTTCTTTCATAAAAGTACGATGACCCTCTGTGTATAAATAGTGCAATGTAAGGCTGGTTAACACACCAGTTATCAGACAGGAAAGGCTCTGTGCTAGACATCAGTAAGGATTTTTTAAACTTTATGTATAAAATTGACTCTGAAAAGTATGACACATCCAAGACAATACATAGAATAATATAATAGATTCTGGTATGTAATTTTAATCTCAGGGTTATAATATAAAATGTAGTGTAGAAACCATAAGGTAGAAGTCTGCAAAGGCTTTGAAAGTTAATTTTCCTTTCTGAGCATAGATCAACCTTAGTATCTCAGATCATTCTTCAGAATTTCATTTTGCTGTCCTAATACAAAAAGAATCTTTTCTGACACTGTGAGGCATTGTTTTGGCTTTACTATAACACTAAACATGTATCGTACTTTATTCCCCTTAATTAAAAATATATATTTCCAATACATAATTGCTCCATCTCACTTTTTGAGCATTTACAGGCAATGGCAATAGAAATCACTGTTGGTGTCTGGACTTGTAGTAACATTCCAGGCAGCATATTCATTTAAGAGAGAGGGAAAGGACAGGCTGCTGGTAAGAAGCAGAGAAGGTTTCAGGAAGACCACTGGCTTCCTTACAAATCTCTCCCAGACTTGCCTGATAGTGAGGACTGATTTCATATCTATCTATCTATCTATAATTTTTTTTTTTGTACCAGAGATAGAACGCATGACCTCGCACTTGCCAGGCAGGCACTTAAGCCACTGAGCTAAATCCCCGGCCCTGACTTCTTTTTTAAATGAAAAAAAAAAAAGCACCCAGATTTTTCCCTTAAAAGTTCTGTACCCAATATTTAACCACTTTGTCTTAATTCTGCTCTTTTAAAAAAATTCTTACTATATTGTCGACATATTTTTCCTGATACTGCCAATGGTAAATAAGAAAGATTTTACTTCCCATCATAGAAATAACAGAGTCCAAACCAAGAATGAGCCCATTCTATTTTATCACAAGCCACACTGTCACAAAACCTTTATTACCTAACTTGTTTATCTTGCTCTCTTTATTGCTTCTATTGAGTGAGACACGATACTGGCTTGGATTTTATAAATACTTCCTCATAAAGAAAGAGAGCTGAATCAGCCATTCACAGCAGCAGCCAGCGTTGTTCACACATGAACCACCCTTCTCAATCTCTCTGACTGTTGAAAGACCACAGCACACCTGTCTTAGTGTTTGTGCCAAGGTGAAATGAGTCCGTGTCATTCTCATCTAGCCTGTACTCTGATTTTAGCTCCAGTGCTTTCTGAGTCTGTGAATTCTCATCTTATTCTATATCAAAATGGAAAACCATAAATCAGCTGCTGTCAAAATTCTCTCAACCTTCCTGAGTCCTGTACTGGAACAAGTTCAAGGCTGCTAAGAAACAAGATTACAATTCAAACAGATTCTTGCAATTCCTATTTCTGATTTTTTGTAAAACCAGAAGTAAACAACCTATCTTGTTTACCCTGAGTTGGAAGAAGTAATTCTCAGCAGAGGAATAATCAAGAGAGGAGAGCCAGTTTTACTTACCACATTTTCCTTACCACAGTATGAACTGAAATCTTTGGACACAATGGCAGCGTACTGAACCAGCACCTTATTGATGGTCTGAGGAAGAGAACGAGGGAAGATTACCCAGGGAACACACAGCTCTACACACACGCTAGCCCAGCTAGTGCTGAGGCAGGAGAGTTCATGTGTCCTCTAGCTGCGTAAGCCATAAATGCAGGTTCAGTCTACGCCACTGCTGAAAGACAGGTAAGCTGCTGTATTTAGATGATTTTGTGCCACGGTTCTGAGTATTTTTGGCAGACATCCTACATGGGCCCATTCTGTTTTAATGCCTCTGCACCATAAGGAAATCCTCTATTTTTCAGCTCCCCCAAGAGGATTCACTGGCCATCTGGAAATGCCTCTGTGAGTGGGTCTTTACTACCTGACCGTCCAGAGGTCCTCATTCCCCTTTCTGAAAAGATGCTTTATGCTTTGTATAATGTCTTACAACTTTTAGCTCCTAACTCTATTCCCATTCCACACTTATCATGCCAAAATGTTTTGTGTTGGCCATTTTTCCAACTTTTTCCATTATTCTTAGATACCACTTGTATAAGTGGGGATCAAGAGCATTTCTGCACTTAGGCAGTGCTATAAAAAAAATCACCCCTAACATATAAGACTGCAGTTTTTCCTATAACACATTACCCATTGTGGTTTTGATAAAAAATGTTTCCCCCAAGGCTCCTATTTCCAGAGGTGGGGTTTTGGACGTTGACTAGATACACACATTGATAAGCACCTAGCTTCCTATGCTGTTAGACTCAGTCTCCTGCTGTCTCTCTGCTTCCGGGCGTCCACGGCTGAACAATCCTCCTCCTCTAGGCCTTTCTGTCAAATCTTTTGTGCCGTTGAGCTGCTTGACCACACACTGAAACCTCTCAAACTGAGAGCCAAAAGGAACCTTTCTTCCTTTAACTTGTGGGTGCCAGATAATGAGGGAAAGGTGGCCAAGGGCCTGTCTCACCACCATAATCCATTTACCTCTTGTTTACTAGATTATTTGATAACATACTATTTGTTAAAAATATTGTTTAATCACTCACCCTTTGCTGTCTTTTTCATCTTAGCTCATAGTTCCTTTCTTTCTCTGTAAATATTTCTGTCCCTTATGCTCTCTAAAAACTTCCATTAATTACGCAAAACAGAGAACAATGAATCAACTATGTTAAGTAAATTTTATTTCACTCATTGAATAATATATTGATGTGTTCCCCTCTGCTGCTGTTACATGGCTTGCAGTAGCCTAAGCCAGAGATGCCTGTGATTTCCTTAGAAAAGATGAAGCAACTACAATGGCAGAAATATGTCTCTCATGGAAAAGCAAAGACCAAAAAGCTTTTTCTTTTTTGTGTAACGCATTTGTCTGAATCTTTTTAGTGTTTCAGGATCTGCTGGGAGAGATCTTCCAAAGTATTAACCAGAAGGAGAAATGTTTAATCTATGGGCCCAAATCCACTAAATGTGACTATGAATTTGCTGCATGGACTTTTACAATCACAAAGGAAACTTGGAAGTAGGAATAACATATAGAGAGAAAACTGATATTTTGTGGAAATACACAGTAGTGTGACAATGTGTATCAATTTAAATAGCAAGGCGGCCTTGATGAAGGTAAGATCTTATCTGCAGGTAGCCAGCACATCTGGGAAAACAGCTGGCTAAGCAGACAGAAGCACCTCTGCACATGGGGCTGCAGTTTCCAGTGGGCCTAAAGCTGAGCCAACCCTGCGTCTTCCTGAGGGGCACTTATCCCTGGTGCATAGGAATACTACTCTCAATTCTGAATGACAGCATCACCTGTGGGAATCATCTCACTGTATACTAAAAACTAGAACAAACACAGCCACGGCCTCAAGCTTGGGAGCTAGTTATAACTCAGACATTATGATTTGTCAGGAGAAAGCTTGGATAGTATGAAAGTGCCCTACAACAAGTGCCCTATAACATGTGCACAACTGCTGGAGAGTTGGAGGAGCCTCCAACTCCATCAGTCATCACTTGGTGAATCCCCAGGTATGTGGCTCTTCTTCCCAGGAAATCCCTCATCCTTGGATTTCCACCTGTGACGCTGATGGCTACACACTGCACAGAGGCCTGGGGTAGTTAGGGCTTGTGTGCCTGGTGGTCAGGACTGGCTCCTGCACATCAGCTTTCAGAGTATGGTGAGGGATCCATGTCATCGTGGTAGACGCCTCACTGGGATCTGGGGATGCCAAGGCCCCAACCCTGGCCCAGATCTGCTGGGTCAACAGCTCCAGGCTAGGCGCATGTGGCCCAGGTGTTGGTACTGATGTACACCCAAGTTTGAGAGCCATAGTCCCCATGAATGCCTAGTAGGATGGAGTGACTGTTCTTTCTTTGGGGTTAGGGTTAGGTTTTTTTTTTTTTTTTTTCTCAGCACTGGTGTTTGAACACAGGGCCTTTATACTGAGTTACATTCCCTGTCCTCTTTTTTGAATTTTGAGACAGGATCATGGTCTCACTAAATTGCTGAATTTAGGTTGGGCTGGAACTTGCGGCCCTCCTATTTTAGCCCCTAGAGCGCTGGGTTTACAGGTATGTACCACCATGCCCAGTTTATAATTCCTTTTACAAAGCAAATCACTAATTTCTATTTTCCCAGAAAATGTCTTTCATTGTTCCATGAAAATAATTGGGTATGACTAAACTCCCAAGGATTAAAACTGTTTTACTCCATTGTCTTTTTTATGGTGCCAACCAGAGCACACGTTTCTTCAGGGGCGGATGCATGGACACTCAGTCTCCTCTCTTGCTTCAGTGAATGCGTGTCCCTGAGTGTGACTGTGCCTGCCTCCCCATCCAGCCCTCAGTCCCACCTCCAGGGTTCCAGCAGCAGGGCTGGGCAGCTGTGGGCTCAGCATTCTCACCCCCAGGGCACCTGTCACACAGGTGCTGCCTGTGTCCTCCCACGTGGACCCTTCTTCTCTTCCCTTCCTGAAACTGTGCGCAGTACAACAGAGCATTACTAAATATATTAACTTGGAGCCTTTGAATGCTTGCTTCTGTGACCTGGCTTCCTTGAACAGTGTGTCACATTGTTTCTCCAGCACGACATTGCTGGTGACCTCATTTCATTCTTTTTTTTTTTTTGGCATTTACTCAACATTCAACAGCCAGTGAAGAAAAGACTTAGGAAATAGTTAGACTAATTTTCTGGCAGACTTGGACATATTATGAAACTGTAATCACCTACTACCAAGAAAGTGCTATTTAGGAAAGAAATGATTCTTAGCTGTTCTCTCAAAATGTAGGAGGTTACTGGTCTTAGTGAGACAAAATACCTGGTACCCAAAGTTAAAGGAGGAAAGGTTTATTTCAGCTCACAGTGTTTAGAGGTTTCAGTCCATAGTTGGCTGACTCCAAGGCAAAGTGGCCCAGCAGACAGGCGTCACAGAGGAGAAACAACCCATGCAGGGCAGGCAGAAAGCAGCCAGCAGCAGGCGGCAGCAACAAGCCTGTCTTCTTTCTGTCCCTTTATAGTTCACCTGGGCTACGAGTCTACTGATTGGTGTCACCCACACCCAGAGTGTGGTTTCCATTATCCACACCCTTAATCCCAGTACCACGCCCCTAATCCACACTCACACACCATAGTCCTTTGAAAAGTCTCACCTTTCCAAAAGTGGGAGATGGAGGGGCACAGTCTAAGGGGAAACACACCAGTGGCTTTTTCACAGTGTGATCAGGGTTGTGATAGAAGGAGATCAGGAGTTGGGCATGGTGGCACATGCTTGTAACTTCAGCACTTGGAAGGCTGAGGCCAGTGGATCCTTGTGAGTTTGAGACTCTTGGGGGGACATCTAGACACAAACCACACCATTACTTCAGCCTTCCTAAGTAACTGAGAGAAGGACCTGAAGTCCACATGATGGAGAACAACGTTTACCTATAGTAGTGTCCAGGCTGAAGTTGTCTACCTAGAACCCTTCACAGCTCCTCACTTTCTGCAAAGGCAATTGAGCTGCTTTGTCTAATCTTCAGGGATTAGGCAGCATGCAGTTGGCCCTCACAGCCTCATGGGACGGACATCCAACCTGAAACTGTCACCTGCAGGGTCAGGCTTGCACTCATGCTGGCAAATTGCAGAAACCAGTGAACAGATCCCCTTGCTTACCACGGTGCTGTGCCACTAGCTTGCCTATGGTGCCCCAAGCGCTCTGAATTTCCTAAGGGGACCAGGAGATCAAGAGTGACACCTCTACCCGCACAGAGCCTGCCCTTGGCCCAGCTGTCTTCCCCCTCCTCTGGCCCTCCAGCTGCTCCTGAGCTCCCTGCTTCTTCCCTTTCCCCAGGGCCACAGGCTCTGTCCTCGGAGCTCCTCCCACTCAGTTTCGAAGCTCTCTCTATGCTAAGCTGGGTCACGTCCCTGGGTCATCCTCCACTCAGTTCATCGTAGGGTTTGCTGGGCAGAGACTGCTCCTCTAATTCCTTGCATTTTCCCCCAAAACTCCTGACAAATTTGCAAGCACAGAGCAAGGTGCTTTCCATCTGAAGAAGCAAAAAGGCCTAAGAGAAATCTGGCTGATCTAAGCTAGTAACCAAACCATGAAAACCAACCACACCATTGAGATTTACGTGACAGTTACTGGCTGACTTGGAATCAGAACCCAGTTCTAACGACTCCCATGTTGCATTTTACTGTGGCATCTAATAGGAAGTATTTGTCCCTGTGTGTAAGCAAGCAATGGCAAGGCTCGCTGTTAGCTGCCAGGCACCCGCTCTGAAATGGAGAGAACTCGGCCAGCTACGTGGCCTCTTCACTGTAACTGAGTTAAGTCAGCACTGTGAACATGAGGTAGGTTTTGAGGATGATAAATCCACATCACAGCAGTGGGAAGTGTATGCAATTGCATACTTATGATCAGATAACATATCTAGGGACACAGGAAGACCTTTGAGGGACCAGGGTCAGGGTCCCGCAAAAGCCCAGGAAAGAGTCCTTCCTCTTAACCCACCTTTGCGAATCTTCTCATCAGGTGGGACAGTGCTTCAGGGTTAGGGCACTCCAGCTTCTTAATAATCTCAAAGCTCTGGTTCAGCTGAGCAAAGACATCGACCACAGAGCAGGAAAAGAGCGCGTGGTCAGACGTCTGCTGGAACTGTGGATGAGAGGCAAAGCCATCACAGTGGTCACATTGAGGTACAGGAAGAGTCCCCAGCATCTCACACCAACAGCCCACCTCTCTGCACAATCACGTGCCCGTCTTTCCCCCTCAAGGAATGGTTCACCACCTTTTCTGGAAATTGCAGTGGAACCCAGGCCACTGGGAGCTGCTGCTAACTGGTTGGCCTACTGCTGAGTGGAGGGCTGCTTCTTCCCTCCTTTTCCTTCCTCCCTCTCACACACGGTGGGGAGAAGGCAAACTCAGAGTTGCTGGGAAAGCCGGGTAGGATGCTGCTACAGGTCTGGAGCCCTGGAAAGCTTCCAGGACACCAGAGAGGTTTGTAGCTGGGGAACTCTGGGTCTCAGACTGATTCAAGAAGTAAAGCCTCTCAGGACACAGGGCTGATGGATTTTTTAATTTAAGTAATTTCCTAAGATTCTGCCCAGCCCTTGAAATTGTGTTATGTTCATTTTCATTGTTGGGGAATTAAAAACGGTGAGCCTCACAAATTCCCACCTGCTTGAAGGTGAGCAGTGTGAGGGACTCAAGGCAACACATGTTCTTTGAGTGCCTGCACTCACCCCGTCCTTTTTGTCCCTTCCCAGCGCTCCGTGGAGGAACTCCAAGGACACATCTTCGTTCTCATCCAGCCACTGCATCACGAAAGGTTCAAACCACCTAGGAAAAGTTAACGATGTTACTATCGCAAAGGGCAACGTCTGCTTTCATTCTCCTATGAGACTAACTCAGGACCCCAAATCACCTTTCACTTTCCACTCCTACTTTTGCTTCTTTGGAGGTCTTATATGGCCCCATTTCCTTCAGTCTTGGTCTCTTTCTCCACTTTTCCCATGTGATCTCAGATGCGTGCTGCTCCCGTTACCTGCCCCGCAGTTCCCTCTCCCCAGCTCCTGGAAAGCCCAGACCTGGCAGCTGTCTGTGCCCTGTACCTCCTTCCTAACCTTGACCGCCCTGCGCTGCACACCGTCCCGCTGCCATAAGCCTCTGCCTGCTCACTGCTCAGCGCTAAGCTACCGTCCACCTTCAGCAGGTGGGCTCTGGAAACGGGCTGAGAGAAGCCTCCTGGTTCTGCTGCGTGGATGCCCAGGTGACCCAGCACTGTTTATTGCATGGGTCACCCACACTGCCCTGCTACAATATACAGGCGTCGAGAAGCGAATCAGGCCCTGCGTGTATACCCTTGGTCTCCGAGAAAGTTCCCCACTGGCTCCTCTGTCATTCCCTCACACCATGCGCTTTCAATAGGTCTTAGAGAGGTCTTAGAGATCAAAGACATTGTTCTCCAGCTGTTTCACTTCCTCTTCAAGTTTGCCTGGATATTCTTAGACCTTTGCATTTTACAGGTATCTTTTAATGAGCTTGCCAATTTACACAAAAATCACTTATAGAAATTTTATAGTAGTGCATAATTTTGGAGAACAATCATCCTTATAATAATTGATCTGTTTAGGAATGTTACACATTTTATTTAGTTCATCTTAATTTCAGTTAATATTGTTATAGTTTTAAAAATGGCTTCAACACCTTTCATCACATTTACTTCTGGTAGTTTTATTGCTATTTAAATGCTATGGCTCATATGTAATTTTTTGTTTGAGACTTTAGTAAAGAAGGTTAATAAACTTTTATGTAGACTTACCACTTTAGAATTATTTAGACTGACCAATTTAGAATTTACTTTTAAAATGCTAATAGTTTTTCTACAGTTTCTTTTGGATTTCATAGAGGCACAATCATGTTATACATAAATCAAATAGAATCATTATTTGTTCTTTTAAGAACAAATAATGTTCTTTAAAGAAAATCATAATTTTCTTTGCTTTTTAGTGCTTGGGATTGAGCCCAGGGCATTGTGCTTTCTAGGCAAGCACTCTGCCACAGCGGCTCCATAATCACACTTTCCTGTCTGCTTGCCTTGGTTATGTCTCCTAGTACAACATCACTAAAAGTGACACATCAGATAGGTCTCATTTTTTATCTCTAAAGAATCTGGTAAAATTTTGCCCATAAGTGTAATACTTCTTCAAAGGTTTCTTGTTGCTACTTTGAGGAGGAATCTTTTATTACATTAAGATAATATCCTTCTATTTTGAACTAAGACATTTTTTTTAACAAATTGACATTTTAGTTTACCAAATTATTATTCTGTGTTTAGTGAAATGATTATAGGGCTTGTTCTCCATTATTCTTTAAATGTGGGGGATTTGCAATGATTTTTATCTAACGTAATATTCTAGGAATTAAGTTTGCTACTGTGATGTTATATTGGCCTTTTCATAAATTACCGGTTTGTATTGGCTCACGTCTCATTGGAGGCTTTTAGAAAAACTAAACCCATGTTATGTTTGGGCCTGAGGCATTCATCAGTGAGGTTTTGCTGTTCAGGTTGGGCGTGGTGAGGAGAGGCTGTTACCAGGGCTGTGACCTGAGACCCGGAAGGGTTCCTCTCTCTCTCAGCTCCCCTCTCTGCTTCCTGGGCGCCATGGCAGATGCAGCTTTGCTCCACCCAGGCTGCTCTGCCGAGCTGGCTGTTTCTGTGTTTAAGCCTGCAGAACATGGGGTGGAACTTCTGCACTGTGAGCCAAAATGAACCTCTCCCCCTTTAAGCTACAAGTGTCAGAAAGTCTGTCTGTCCCAGCCATGATGAAAGTGGCCAAGACAATCTACGACAGAAGGAAGGGGTCCTGTTGTCACTCTTAGTTGTCATGTTCCCAGTAGGTTTCCATAGAGAGAATGTGCTGGCCTCAAGAAGTAACTTCAGTTTTCATGTCCTCCCTGGAAAATTTTGTAATGTGGTGATGTGTCTTTCTCAGACAATGAAGAACTCTGTTTGGAGCCAGGAGGGTCTAGCATTTTTATTTGTAACAGGATTTTTAGTGTGGGATTCACTTTTAAAATATTAATAGGCTTACTCAGATTTTATATTTTTCTTATGTCAATTTAATTGTTTTATTTCAAAAGGAACTTATATATTTTGCACAAATTTCTAACTGTACTGGCATAAACATTTTTTATTATTATAGGATCTTTATTATGTCCTTTTCCAGTGTTATTTTATTTGGATATCCTCACACCACATTGTGTTTCCTATGTGTTTTTAAACTTCTATCAGTCTTTCACAATGAAAAAAACCTTTTGATTATTTAAATTTTCTATTTTACTTTTATTCCAGATAATATTGGTTATTTTATTTCATCTACTTTCTTGTAGCTTAATTTGCTGTTTTCAGCAATACTTATATTTCCTTTCTTTTTTTCCTTTCAGATACATGAATTTAAACCTATAAATTTTCCTATTTTCATCATTCCACAAAATGTGCCAGGTTTTATTATTTCTTAATTCAAAATATGTTGCTATTTTAGTCAGGTGAAGTGGCCTATGCTACTGTACTTGTAACCCCAGCACTTTGGGAGGCTGAAGCAGGAGGATCAGAGGTTCAAGTCTAGCCCAGGTGATTTAATAATGCTAACAGCTTTTATTGAAAAAAATGTCTTTTAAAGTAAAAATGTCTGGTTATGTATCTCAGTGTAAGATCCTGGTTTCAATCCCCAAAACAAAAGGCTTTCTTTCCATTATTGTTTCTATATTTTTCTTTAACATTGCTATGTTTTGGGTGACTATCTTCCTTAAGCCCAATATAATTTAAGGTTTTTCATTCTTTTTGGTTTTAAATAGCATTATATAGCAAATTACTGGGTAATTTTTCTTGCATCCTTCTGTTCTGGTTTTACAGAACTTTTGAATCCTGCCTTCACGGTTTTTAGCACTTTTATAAAACCTGGATCTCCAATGGCCTCACCCATTCCTGGTGCAGCCCGAGCTGACGGGGTCTATTCTGAGAAACATGTCCGCAGTCCCATCGCCCGCGGGCACAGCCCGGGCTGGCGGCTCAGCTCCGACACCCGGGCTGCCCTGCCGTCCTACCTGCAGGCCACTGCTGAATGTACCTGTGTCCTGTGGCGCAAGGCTGCGCCGTTTCTTCCCCTTCCCTTTTCCTCCGACTTCATTCTCTGCACATTAGTCCTCTGTAATTGGTTCCATATACGCCTGCTTGTATTTTCCTGTGTTTCTTATTTTCTGTTTCCCTGTTTCTATACTCTTCTTTCCTCCCAACCCACTTTCCAGTTACTGTTGCCCCCATTGTGTCCATTGACCTCATCTATTTCATTCCTCATTTCATTTAGTTCCAGATCTATAATTTCCATTTCAATCTTCCTTTAGGCTCAATTTTTCTATTGATATTCTCTGGGTTATTTTATTTTATTTTATTTTATTATCTGAGATAAGTTCTCACTGCATAATTCAGGCTGGCCTTGAGTTCACTATGTAGCCCTAGCTGGCCTCAAACTCACTGTGATCCTCCTGCCTCAGCCTCCTGAGTGCTAGGACTACAGGTGCCACCTGTAGTGTGCCACCATGCCTGGTTCAGCATTTTAAAGTATTCATCGAAGTCTGTGTCTGGTTCTAGCCATTTGTGTCCTGTTGCCTGAGAGCTTTTCATTTTTTTTGTAGGCAATTATATGTTAACGATGAAAAATTGTGGACTTATTGTTGATAATTTCCTCCAGAGAGGTTTTAAATTTTTCCTTGTAGATAGAATTCAGGAAATCACCTCAACCTAGGCAAGGCTGGGCTTCAGGCTGGTCTATTTCTGGTTTGGGTGGTCTGTTTCATTTTTCCTCATTTTTCTAACAGGGCCCTGCAGTGTTTAAAATGATCCTTCTCCTCTTAGGAGACCTGACTTCTAGTTTGTATCTCTGTGACACTGTGCCACTGCTGAAGTCCACTTAATTCTAAATCTCTTGTGCCTGCTATCTGCTTCATGTTTTCTATCTCAGTCTCCACACACAGGCAGATCGGGAATCAGAAAACGACTCCAGGGAAAAGCATGTGGCCTGCTGTGTGCCTGTCTGGGACCTGGGTCCCACAAGTCCGAGCAGCTCTTGTGTCCCTGCACACGGACGTCATCTCTCCAGCCCCGGAGGTGGCTGTGAGTGCGAGCTGATGGTCACTGCTGGCCACTAACAGGACTTGGTTCTGCGAGTGGGCAAAGCAACAAGGGTGGGGAGTGGGAAGGGAGGCAGTTGCTGGGGACTCTACAAAGCAGTCCCCTCATGGGACCTGGACTCCTTAGCTTCTGTCCCCTGCCCTGCTCACCCATCCATGCTGCTTGATTACATTGAGTGTTTACAGCTGGTCTTCAGTGAGGGTATCAGTGAGTCTAGACAGAGCCAAAAGCAGATGTCTGGCAAATAGCTTCTCTGTTCCCTTCCCTATTCCAATCCATTGCCTGCCAACTGCTCGGTTCATGTCTCAGCTCTTTCCTCACCCATGCTTGTGGGTACCCTTTGACTTTCCCACCCACTTCACCTCCACTGTGTTAGGACTGCAGTGCTGGGTGGGGCCCAGGGTCTCGCACATAGCAGGCAGGCACTCTGCCCTTGAGCTTTACTCCCAGCTCCACCTAACTTAAATATTTTTAACTAACGAAAGTGTACAGACTTACTCTACGTGACATTTTGAACTATGCACACATTGTGGAATGGCTAAATTCAGCTAATAGTGTACCTACTTAGCACACATTGTGGAATGGCTAAATTTGCTAATATGTGTACCTACTTAGCACACATTGTGGAATGGCTAAATTCGCTAATATGTGTACCTACTTAGCACACATAGAAATGATTCTTAGCAGTTTTTAAAAATACAATACACTTTTACTCACTACGGTCCCTAAGCTGCACAATAGGTCTCTTGCATTTATTCCCCTATGTAACAGACGTCTTGTCCCCCGTCCTTTCCCACCCTGTGCAGGCCCAATGGGAAAGCTGTAGGCTGCTAGTGTGCTCCCATGGCATTGCGCACAACCTTCTGAGTCTCTGACCGCCTCCTCTGTCTCTCCACGGCCCACAGTGCCGATGAACATGGTCAAGCTTCACAGCATCTGTCCAGATAATCCAGTCCGGAGCTGCTTTTTCCATATCACTTTCTACTGACTTTGTAAAACTGCCGCAGACCCCATATTTTCTGTGGGTCACAGCCTGCATATTCCGAATTACATTTTATTGTTTCACTCAGACTCTTCATTTCTGTCCTACTTTTCTCCTTTTGTCTCTCTGGCATAAGCTGAATGGTTTTCCACGTTAAAAGCTACACCATCTGTAAGCATTGTGTGGAGTCCTTAGGGTCATGCTTGTCTTCTGTGAGACCCCACTTACTGTAATTTGTTTATGTTCCTGAAGTTAACACTTGTGTCTCTTGCCCTGCTGAACTTTGCCTTATTGACCTCTCCTGAGTCCAAGCCCTCCTGAGAGGGAGGTCTTGGCGTTAGGAACTGGCCCAGGGCCTGGCGTGTGGACTCCTTCAGCAGGGTGGAAGGGGCCTCAGACACAACTGGGCACAGAACACCATGGATAAGACTGTGATTACAGATGGGGTCAGTAGAGGTGAGTTTATGAAGGAAAATGTTCCTGGTTAAATAATTGATTTCTATTTTGGAAAATATGAATTTCTAAGAGAGTGAGAGCTTCAAATTAAAGGAACAATCTGATTGTATGGACCAATATACATATTCCCTCATCCAAACAACCCATCTGTGTCCTAGCACTTTTACAGGAAAGAATTGCATCATGTGAACCATATCCTGTTCTGTATTTCTCCTCTTTGAGTTCAACATCCCAGTAAGGCATACTTGAAAAATGCAACACAGTTAAACATGGTTCCCGAAGATATCGTGTGTATGAGTTTTGTGATGGAAATGTTGGCTTTCAAGGGAGGACTGTGAAGAGATGTGAGTGCTGCACAATTCAGCTGTAGTTTCATGAAATGGAGCTGAGAACAAAGCGGGTTGCAGATCACTACTCACAAGGAGTACTCGGGGACAGCATCCTTGAAGGCAGGAAGCTCGTGCACATACTCATTATAGAACCATTTCACTTTGAAATGCAAATTCATGTAATCTGTGCTCTTGCATAACCGCTGCTTCTCATGTTCTATAACAGATAAAAATCAAACAATTAATGGAGTCTGGTTTGCCAACAATGCCGCTGTATTCCAATCTACGTCTATCATTAGTATGTCTAAAAAGAAAACTGTGGATGAGAGGTAAAGGCAAAGAGAATTGCAAAACAGACCTAGAAATGTACAAATTGCAAAAATAATCCGTGCTCTCACAGGGCAGGGTGTGTCCAGCAGCACTGGGAGTGACTGGGTACTTTAATGTCTTCCCGGACAAGCTGAGAGTTTGGTGTAGCTGAAGAGTAAGACACACTGAAATTTTTCTGCTTCTCAGCAAGCCCAGGTTGTCCTCGTGTTGTCCACTTTTAACTTCATATGAAGCCTTGAAGCACACATGAAACATGATTCACACACGAAGCCATAACCACCAACTAATACAGGGAATGAAGTAGGTGGATCTATTTTCTAGCTAGTTATTTAAGACAGAATGAAGAGAGTTAAAAAAAGAGAAAAACTATCTAACTCCTAAGTCACAGCATTTGTCTTCATTTTTTAAGTTCAGCTAAAATTATTTTGTAGCCTATTTCTTTGCTGGAATTTCTTTAGGAGGATTTTCTGAGATGTGACATTTTTTCCTCTTGTATCAAAGGTGTACCTTAAAACTGGTTTGCCATCTGGACATTCAGGAAGCGGAGGAGAGAGAGACATGCATGGATGTCACTGCACATGCTTCACTCCCCATGTGTGGCTGATTCTGGTTACAGCTACAAATACAAATCTAGCCTTCCCTGCTGTCTTCAGGGTGACAGCACCCTCAGAGAAGCCCTGGCGAGGTCTCTGTCAAGCTAAGGGCCTTGAGTTAAGGCCGAAATTTCCCAGACTTCACAGTCTGGCCAATTTCTTCAAATGCTAATCGAACCAATTAGAATGTTATAAAAGATTGAGGCTGTGCTTGCTTCCCAACACCTGACTGTAGACAGATTTAGATACCAGTGGTACACAAAAGAGAGAATATACCAAATAAAACATCTTCAAATTATGTATCTGAACATAATTAATTCAAGGCAATTTGCCAGGTGTGAGGGGGAGAAACACAAACATGGACTCACACAGAAGCAAAGCGATAAATACAGTACTTCTCGGCCAAAGAGGGTGCAGCATTATGAGGGAGATGCTTCACTTCCATTACCCCCAGTTCATTCTGCCAGCATGGATGCTGGCTCCCCCATCCCTTGCCCTTCAGAGAGCGCCAGCCCTCCATTCCTTAGGGGAAATGTTTGTTTCATGCATGTGCAGGCAGGGTGCCCAGAAAGCCGATGAGGGAGAGCCTGGCCCCAGGACCCTCACAGGCAGAGAGCTCAGCTCTCACACATCACCCTGCCTCTTGGGAGCCCACGCTGGCACTGGGCCAGAGCCTGATGCCACCATGTTCACTCACTGCCCTCACACAGACTTGCTCAGTGCACGCTGAGAAAGGCATGCAGGCTCTGAGTGGGAAAGAGCACAGAAATGTGACGTGCGGGTCCCGTGAGAGGCCGTGTGCCTTCCACCTTCCCGATGCCTAAGTCACGTCTGAGTGCTGTGCTCTCAGTTATACTCTAAGCAGTTATTATCACTTACACGAGTCCATCAGAGTGAGCGGCCACCATTAAACCCACCTGTCTGTTTCTTCCTTGTTCTTACATTTCTCCCATAACATGTAAGCATGTATTATATAGGACACATTTCAAATAAACTATAATTATACCCTATGCACTACTAAATTTTAGTCTAAGAGATTATAATATCAAACTCAAAATATACTTGAAACTATTTTGACTTTCACTCAAACTATTTCTGCTTAATAGCAGACCATGCCAACAAAATTGTACTAAACTCATAAGATATGAATGACTCTTAGAAGTTATGTAGCTATCAATCCTCTAAATTTTTAATGTTGGCAACAAAGAATCAAGTAGCTTGTTATATTTACAAAAATGAAACATTTAATTAGCTTTCTAAATTGCAGTATAGTAATTCTGTACAAAATTTAATCTGAATTTTAGTGAAAAATATGAATATTTTAGTAGTATAATAAAAATTACTTCTTAAATTTATACAAGGAAAAAGCTTGGCAGTTTAGTAGAATGCAACTATTTTTCTATTAGATGGTGTCTATTAGCTTTTTCTTGGAAAGAATGTGTTTTTTCCAGAATGTTCTATCTACATGGGGTTTCAGGGATGCTGTAGGAATGTACAGTTATGCATTGGCACACATGATAGGGATGCAGTACCTTCAACCGTTCTTAGGCCAGAGGCGGCTATGTGGATTCCAACGCACATCACTCCTTTCTTTAGTCTGTGACACTACTGTATCACAGTGGGCCTGTTTTGTCCCAAAGTCCACAGCTTACAGTGTTTCCAGTTGTACCCCTGTGTTTCCAGTCGTACCCCAGTATCACTCTGGGTGTGGGCAGCAGGTGGTGACACAGAAGGACTTCCAGGCTTGTCAAGGACAAAGCCAGTGTCAGGGCCCCTCACACATTGTGTTTAGATACCATGTACACACAGTGCTGACACCCAGAGACCCGGGCGCTAACATGAGAATGTACCAGATTATTGCATGTGCACATGTGTGCACACACGCACATCCAGCCAAGGTTGTATGCATTTGTATTGATAATATACAGATACGGGTTCCCTAGACACTGAGACTGCTAAGCCACACAAACATGGGAAGTGAGGGCAGACTAGGAGTTATCCTTTTCCTTTAAATAACCTGCGTGGAGTCGCATAAAATCAGGGTGACTGTGAAGGTTGGACAGCACCTACCACTCTAGCCACCCAAAGTAAGGCACACTGTTAACAAGACATAAACTTGGAGAAATAATACAGAAAATGTGCAAAATGACTACACATAATGTGATAGGAAAAAATAACTTGGACTGTGAATCTTTTTTCTGATGTTGATTTTGGCTTTAATCAAATGATATATTTCACAACAATCCAGTTTTTGCTACAGTAAGAATTTTAGGGAAAACCACTGCAACTGGCTAACCATCCCACTTGTAATTCTGCTTCAGGAAATAACAGGACATTTCTTTTATTATTTCCTTGTGTGTAATTGATGTGTCAGGGCCTAGATAGTCTCACAATAGGAAATTATCTTGCTGGGTAATTGATATTTACTTATTCTTCCACGTATGTTTGCTTAGTTTTTCTGTATTTTGCCATTCTTGTTCAAACAAAAAGGAGGGCACTCTTTAGAAGAACACATCAGTGATTTTACAGAATTTCCATTTTTTTTCCCAGAAATTCCTGTTTTGAGTTTCTGTGCCATTGACCCCTTTGGGAATCTTTCCTTTTGAGAAACTACAGAATGCCACTTGGATACACACAGGATAGGCAGGAGGAACCTCACAAATCTTAACCAAACTTTTGACTCACTGATGTGAATCAGGCAGTGCTCTCCAGTCTCTTAGAGCTCTGGCTCTGAAATGAGACAGTCAAGACTGTTGAAGGAAAGGCTGTTTCAGGATGGTTTTAACTATAAAAAGGATCTGAAGTAGCTTACATGGCTTCTCCAATCTTATTGGCCCGAACTCATTCTCACTGTCCTAAATATCCACGGGTTCTTTCCTAGTTTTTGACACTCCCACACATGAAATCTTTGCTATAGTCCATCTTTCTAGGCACCAATAGCTTTTTGCTTCCTTCCTCTCAAACATTATACCACTCAGTCTGTCCCCTAGGGAAGAAAGATCCTAGAGACATTTCATCACTGTAGCCAGCCTCAATCCAAATCCTCCAGGTGATGCGCACCAGTGTCTGTCAGGCTTAAAAACGGTTTCTCTTGAAGACCAGTGAATGAAGAAGACAAAAGAGGTTACTGTACCCTCTCCCACCCCCATACCATGGCTCAGGGTGGAACCTGCAGAGCAGAGTAGTTGCTTTTCTAGGCAGTTTTGAGATCTTAACAGTCAAACGTGGTAGACTCGTGTGTAGGAAGGTACTTGAATGTGCTCTGACCTGACTTCCTGCAAGGAACACCTCCGTCCATTGTTTTTCCTGGTCCCTGGCTCTGTGCAGGATGTTTATTAACCCCCGTCTAAAAGGTATTGGTAAGCAGTCCTTCCTTAAGAGGTGCACAGCCTGCAAACTCTGCCTCTTGCTCACAGGTTCATTGCCACACATAGTTCTAATTTCAAACATCTGCAGCTTCTGTGATCTGAATGTTGGGTTTCCTTGACCACCGATTTCCCTTAACAGTTGGCAAGCAAAGAAAAACAGGCCCCTAATCATTTATGTCTAGCCATCTGGTCCTGGGCTTCAAAGCCCATGCTGGTACCTCTTCTGTACATATAATTACGAAGCTCCCTCCTTGTTCTGGCCTCAGACATCTGCCTATGGGATCTGTGGGAGGTTTAAGGGCTACCTTTATTTTCATCTTTACCACAGAACTAAGTCCCTCTGCTTACTGAGTTTTACTGGATTTAGATCACTAAAAAGGTCATGTTATCACTCACTGCTAGGAATATGAAAGCAATCTGATTTTTCAATACTACTAAGCCCTGAATTTTTAGATTTTGTCATTTCTTCTCTCCCATCAGTCATTTCTTGCCTGAGCTACTGTTTCTTCAAGTACATTCCCAAACTAGCCAGTAAGATCCAAACATCTAACTTTTTTTCTGAACAGGGTAATTTCTAGAAACTTTCACTTCATTAGGCACCCGGCTTCCAGTTACAGGAGACATTTTGTTAGGCAGCTTTCCCCTGCCTGATGTCTAGCTCCTTCACCTTTATCACCTGTGCCTCTGCCACTGGGCTACTAAGCCAGTACCATGTAGTGTGACTTTATCATCACAGCAGTGTTAGTACCACTCCAAGGCCTTAACTTTTTGTTAGAGCGATGTTACTATGATAACTGTCAGTTTAGTGGCTTAACACAAAATGTTTAGTGGCTTAAATACAAAACTATTTCCTCATCAGGAAAGGTCCTAAGTAGTACCAGCTCATGAAATGGCATGGGACGGGTGGGAGTAGAATAAATTCTACTCTACTGAGTGATTCAGGGATTGGCAGGATGGTTGAAAATCTGTTAAAACACATGCCCAAAACTGAAGCTACCTGATTTGCTTAGTATTATACAGCTTGTAGTGGAGGTTCCCAGAGCCTCACCATTTGGTTCTGGCTTCAAAACCCATCCCTTGTGACCACACACTGTATCTAGGTTTAAAGTCACATGGACCAGCTGCCAGCCAAAGATTCATTATCTCCTACATGTAAGCCAGTGGGAAACTGGTGGTTCACACTGAACCGCTGAGAATCATCACCTCCTTATAGTGAGCTGAAGATGTGCCCTTGAAACTTGTTTCTAGGGCTTTTATTTCTTGGGTCATGCAAAAAGATTATCCTGTCAACACCCGGAAAACACTTTCATGCCCCTTTTGGTTATTGTGTTGAGTGAAACTTATTTTTTCTTAGTACTTTAAAACTGTGAATACTGCTTATCTTTAGATAGGTTCTGCTTTTTTGGGTCCTTTTTAAAGTGAACTGAATGCCAAGCTTGGATAGTGGTGTATGCATGTAATCCCATCACCCAGAAGGTCGAAGCAGAGGATTGCCACAAGTTTGAGGCTATCCTGGTCTACACAGTGAGTTCAAGACCGACTTGATCTGAACAGAGAGCCCTTGTCTGGAAAGAAAGAAAAGTGGGGGTAAGGGTAGGGAGACAGCATGTGAGCGCTTAACTACCTTTTCCATGCAGGTTCTGGCCAACATGGAATACAGGTGAACTACTTACGCAAATTTAAGATTTTTGTACTAAATCCTTCTTTGTTTTCCTAGGAATTTTCTGATTGATACCACTCTAAGATTATTTTAAAATGTCAAAGTCTTTTAAGCCATGTTTTTTTTTTTCTGTATTAACTGAGTATATTTCCTGGAAAAATAACTAATAAAGTTTACTCTCAGAAAAGAGTTTTCTTATTTCTTCCCAAACACTGTATAACTTTTAGACTTTTTGAATTTGACAACAGGTATAAAACAGAAATGCTAAACAAGTTATGTAAGCAACCACCTTTTTCTAGCCTTTCCTGACTTGAAAACAGGATGTACTAGTTACATGATAATAATGTTTTCTAACTATATGATATTTTGATGTGAGGGTATGCAATAGATTGAAATGTTGCAAAAAGCACATATAAGAACAAATTGGTCTTTTAAAAAGCCTTTCTGGAATATTCTTAAAATATTTTAAAAACTGGATTGAAAAGCTTGATTTGAGTGTGTGTGTGTGTGTGTGTGTGTGTGTGTCCTTTTGAGACAGGGTCCCACTATGCAGTTTAGACTGGCCTTGAGCTCACTCTGCAGCCCAGGCCAGTCTTGAATTTGCAAGGGTCCTCCTACCTCAACTTCCCAAGTGCCAGGATTATAGGTGTGCACCACCACACCCAGCTAAAAGTTTGATTTTTTAAATCTATGATGTCATGCTCAGAAGTTGTTAGATCTAGTTGAAAAAACTGTGTGATAATTAATCTTGATCTTCAACTTGATAAGCTTGAGAAATGCTTAGTTAAAGCACAAGAGCTGTCATGACCTTGGGGACTATATCAATTCTCTCAACTTTCCCCTCTAGGTCTTTCCTTGATGTTTCCCAGATGTCCTGAATTTAGCAGTTTTCTCTACCAGGCTTTTCCACCATGTTCTGCCTTTGAGCCTGCTGACCATTGGTTGAAACCCCTGAAAGCCTGGGCCAAAAGAAACCTTCTTCTCCCTTGAGAACAACAACAGCCAGCCAATACAGTGTTTGCACTTATGATAGGAGTGTTATGGTTTGTGAATGGGTAGCCCCCCTCAAGCCTCATGTAGTCATGGAGGCAGCTGAATCTAGCATTTGTGATTGGTTTGTTGTCTAGTGCTGGGATTGGCGGTGTGAGTGTGGTACCTGCACAAAGGTGGAGCTGATTTACAGTGTAAGAGTGGGAAGAAGGTGTGTCTTTCCTCTTTTTGCTGTTCCTTCTTGCTGTTTGGGGTGGCCATGAACAGCTGCCCCTCCATGCCACCCTGCCTTGGAGCCAGCTGAGTATGGCCTGAAACACCCAAAACTGTAAGAAATAAACCTTTCCTTCCCTAATTTTGGGTGCCAGGTATTTTGGCTCACCAATGAGTGAAAAGTAACTAAGACAAGTAGTATTCAAAACTAAATTTGGGAATTCTGTATTACAAGTTTTATGTGTACAGAGTACCTAAGCATGAGGGAAAGAACTGTATTTGGTGAGAAACCTAGAAATTACAAATTTTCATTCATCCACATGATTTTGTCTGGGTATTTCTTCCTTAGTTGTTGCGAGCAACTACTGTTGATGTGTGGATGACATAACTCCAAAAGAGTAAAATGACTGCAAGCAGCAACACCAAATAAATCCAATCCAGGACACAGCAGCAGCTTCCTGGCTTCATGGAAAGAAGGCAATGGTCAGCAGGAAGGGGCAAATCTGTCTGTTTAGGGTGACCTGGGGTGCCGGTTGCTCACAGCAGCAGCCATGTGTCACCTGGGCATGAATGCCTTCTCTCTTGCTTTTGGGATGCTCCCCATTATCCCAACTGTGCACTTCCTCCAGAAGTTGAAGGCATGGTCATGTGATCCGGGTCCTAGCCCCCCTTTTAGGGAAGTTGACAAATCTTTCATAAATAAAAATAGGCAAAGAGGAAATTTAAATCATAATAGTAACTTATAATCAAATTTCTTAGGAATTTGTGTAGAGAAAGATACAAAAGTTTCTTTCATGGCATATTTATGTGTCTGGCAAAATCTTAGGAAGAAAAGCCAAGAAAAAGAAAAGAATAAAGAAACTGGCATACTAGGTGCCTGAGGCCAAGGCAGGAAGCAGCTCTCCCAGCAGAGAGTGGCAGGGTCCTCCTGGTGGGCTCCCCAGCTCCTGCAAAGGCCTGCCTGGGCCCTGTGGGCTGCTGGTTTATGCAGTAGGAGCAGCGCAGTCGGACCTGTGTCACAGACCCACGCCCTGGGAACCCTGTAGGGGGCTTTGCAGCTGGCGTGTTGGGTAGATAGTGGCCCATGAACCACTGAGGACTCTAGGGCCAGAAGCAGGGAAGGCAGCTGTCCACAGCCCAGTGCTAGGAAACAGAGGCAGACACCTAGAAGGAAGAATGGGATGAGAGAGAGATGTGTCCATAGAAGAGGTGGCCGGCCAGGGCGGGGGCACAGTGGGGACTGTCAGGTCCTCAGGAATCCAGAGTCACTGGGGAGTCATGGGCCAGGGCAGCCATGAAGAAGAGATCAAAAGTCAGCTTCATCCCCTTTGTGTTTTTCCCTAGAACCCCAGCCACGCACATAACACAGAATACATCTGTGCATAGAATTGGGACTGATCCGTGGATTTTGTTCGTTTATGCAGCACATATTTGCTGATGATCTGCTATCAACTCGGTGCTCTTCTCTCCTGGAGCATAGAGCAAAGGAAAATGAAGAGCTTGTGGTGTCCTTGTGAGGAGACGCAGGCTATGTAAACAACTCACTACTACCTGGAAGAGTGGGAAGAGCAGGCACAAGCTTCTTGCCAGGGCATGGAGGGCAGGCCTCCAACGACCCACTGGAGAGCAAGCCCTGGAGCTGGCTTGGGAGGAGCCTGCAGTTTAGACACAGGGAGCAACAGCCATCAGCAAGAGTGTGGGACATTCTCAGGACAGCAGAAGGCCCATGAGACAAGAGCAGGAAACCCAGAGGGCCGAGGGCTGAGTTCAGAGAGCAGCAGGGCTGGGTCACCCGTGACCTGGCAACCCACGCTGGAGACACTGCACTGACAGCCTGGACACAGGCATGTGCCTGGGTCTGGCTTGTATCTGTAGCTCGCCCCTGGAGAGAGAAGAGAGCCCAGGGCTTGCTAGGCAGATGCAAGGGGCCAGGCTGGCCATCCATGGGTGACAGGGACCACTGCAGGGCAGTGACAAGGCAGGTACAAGGCTGTCCTCTCCGTGTCTCCCACGCCAGCCCTGGGTGTCCCCTTCCCATCCTAAGGCACCTTGAGAACAGAAATGGCAGATTACTGAATCGCTGTCCTGCCTTGGCCTTGTGGCTGCAGACTGGGTCTGGAGAAGCAGACGAGGCTGCTCTCAGGCTGCAGCCACCTCGTCCCTTCTCCCTGAGGCTCCCTTCTCAGGTGGACACTTCTCAGGTGGAAGGGCCTGGCCTGGAGCTCTGAGCTCTGCTGCAGGTCTGTGGTTCAGGGATTCTGGAGGGCAGCATCTCTCTGCAGTCAGACAGCCCACTGTCGGTAACTAAAGGCTCTGTCCAGGCCTGTCCCTTTTTATTAAGAATTGCCAATAAAATACAAATATAATTTTCTCCCACAATGCTTAGCTCGTATAACCACTCATAAACTATCAGCTTCATGTATTTCTCATAAGTGTGTGCTGTTTTATTGCAAAACCACTGCTCACAGATTTCTAGTCAAATACTTGAATTTTTATGGATTTTACTTTTTATAGTTTCCTGTACATTTTCTCATTATTTATTTAAATATAATCTGTTTCTGAGATTCTTTTTTAAGAATAAAATTGATTTCTATCCATTATTTACAACATACAAAAAGTAGAAATTCCTTTTTTGGGTAGGTTTCAACTATGCTGTCCTTAATTTAGCTTTCTGAGTTTGCCTCCATCTCTTCATTACTTACAAAGAAAATGGAATTAATTGAAAAGTTATAATGATAGGGTAAAAATGGTTCACTTATATGTTGACTGGATTAAAACATTGTATATATTCATTTATTTTTTAATTTATTATTAGTGATAATGGTTATTTTCCTTTATTGACAATTTCTTTGCTTAAATAGCCTGTTTCTCTGCATGCTTACGTTAGCTCTGTTTTGCTGGGTTTCATTTCACAGTTTTCAAAGAATATCTGGGTAGGAGGCCTTCCAGCAGCCTGTGACAATCCACGTAACCACTAACGGGACTTGAGACATCACTGACTTGAGACCAATAATGCGAGCTAATGGGAGCAGTGACCACGGCTGAACCCAGGCGGGATCTCAACAACGTGGACGAGTGGAGAATGCTCTGAGGTGTGTGACTTCCAGTGATGGGTTCCAATGGCAAGACTGCCGCCCTGCCCACCCTGGGTCCTGCCTGTCCTGGGCCATCTCTTCCCACCTCCTGTTGCTCCCACATGACTGGGTGCAAAAGGAAACTGTGCCGCCAGCCTCAAGTCCTGATTCTTTATCTGTCTCTCAATGTGCATTTCCCGAATGAGAGGTCAGGAAGAAACTGTGGTAAGATGAACATGGTGAGTTTAAATTTTAAAAATTTTTGTAGCTAAGACACATTTCTATGAATTCACCCTAAAAAACTCCCCTGGTTCGAACACACTTATGCATTGTTCTGCCATTTTCTGAAGCAGTTCTGGAAGTTCTCTTTCCTAAGTGTCTTTATGAGGTGAACGCTGCTGCCGCCCACTGTTGAATGGCGAGGCAGGCACCCGCTAACACCATAGCGTGTCCTCGTCCACCTCACTCTCTGGGTCTGGCGCTTCCCAAAGTCAGAATGACCACGAAAGGGAAACACTTTGAATCTATTCAGGCATCAAAACAGCTACAGTACAACTAAAGATGCTTATGAAAGAATTTCCAGAACTGCTTCAAAAAGTGGAAAGGACATAGGATAAATGCGTTTGCAGTGAGGATGGATATTTTGAGGGGGATTCATGGCAATCTGTCTTTTACATTTTAAAAATTAAACATACACTATTTTTGTCACATCTTGTATATTTTATCATTTTGTCTTACGAGCATACCATTTTTGCTGACTAGGGAAACGCAGGAATTTTAGACAGAGGGCCTCGCAGATGTGAGGACGTGAGAATGATATGTAACTTCCCTCATACGCCTCAAGTGCAGTGATGTCTCAAGTCTGAATAATACCTCATTCAAAAACTGTTTCACATTTCACAGGATTCAAACACTGACTTTAATCATGAGTCTAGAGCCTCAAAGGGACACCACACTAGCCAGACTCTGCAGAAGCAGTCCAAAGCATTGGCCAGTGCTGAGTCCTAGCCCTGTGTGATCTCGCATGACCCTGGCTACCAGTGTTACTGTCTGCAGAGGGGTAGACTGGGGCCCCCGACCTCTCTTTGATGCCCTGGGGAGACCCCCTACCATGAGTCTGCACCAGGGACTGGCCTCTGGGGATGTGGCCCAGACCTGTGGGAGGCCAGACTTAAACAAGCAGACAGACCGGTGGGAAAGGGCTGTGGCCTGAGCAACCCAATCCATCAGAGGTGGGCAAGACTCAGATTTTATGACAAAACACCAAATGTTTCGAGAATTACAAGTTTTATAAATTTTGGAGCATCTGTTGAGTGAGTTCTTTGCAGCTCATATAATAGATGCAACAACAATATTTAGATGCTGCTGAATATGTATGTAAAGCTTGCCAGCTGGAGACTGGCTTGCGACTGAAATAGCAGGAGCACAGGCGAACAGCTAGAAAGGGACGTCCGCTTCCCGTTGGGAGCTGGCTGGGGACAGAAGCCGGGAAGGCTGTCGGGTCAGCTCAGCCCCTGGGTGACCAGTGAGAGCAGCTGTCCAGGGCAGGTTGTCTTCATACCAAGAAGAAAGGTTTATTACCCAACGTGTGAAACCTCTGAACAAACACCTGCAGGAGGCAAATCAGAGCAGGAGCCACTAGAGAACTGTAAATTCCAAGCTTCAGAGGCTACAGACTTCCAGCACCAGTGTTGAGTACTTAAAAGCAGTAATTTAAAAGAAAATATTTGTTATCCATTTGTCCTTTAAAAGTTTTTTAAATAGACCTTTCTATCCCTTTTCAACTCCTGCTTGTTCTTGAAATCTCAGCTCAAAAATTATCTCCGTAGGGAACTCTGTTCTTCCTCTCCTGACAAAACAAAACCCCCCTCCCACATGCTCACATAGACCATAACTCACGCTTTACAGCAGGTAACATGGTTACTCCACAATGTGAGTATGAGCCTTTGGCTCAAACCTGATCCTGGTCTGTGCTACTTTATAAGGCCAGGAGATCGCTACCTTCCTTGGTCTCAAGTACATGGCACAGTATCTGTCTCAGACTAGATATTTAAATATGAGTTTATAAGGGGTCCAAATAAACAAGCAAAATTCTTGTAGGTGTTAGGGACATTTTTAAATGCAAATTAAAGATCATCTCACACTTTAAGACTGTTTTTGTGGTAGGCTTTTAAATTTGTATCTTACCAAGCGATTATTTGATACTTAGTTGTATTATAGTTTTGCAAAACATATGGTGTTGCTTCTCTGGAGCTGTTATAATTTCATATATATTGCTCAACTTTGTACAGAAGTTCTCCCTTACTTGTCAGGTCATATGTCTTGTAATTACATTTAAAAGATACCATCATCTTATCTACAGGATATCTTGGATTCTAGAAAATGCTACTTTGTAAGAGAAAGTAATTCACAGGATACAAAACTAACATCTCCAAAATTATTTCCTCAACTGCAATCAACTTCCATTACATAGACTATATAGCACACATCTGACTATGTAAATCTATTTTATAGAAGGCAGATCACACAAAAATGGTGAAAAATAAAAATTAATTTCATAAAACTTTAGAGTTTAACATAAATGAAACCAGATGGATGTGTAATTCCATGCAGCAGCCCATGCTGCTGGGCTGTGACTTGGACCTCCGACACCAATCACTCAGCCTTACAGAGCAGGAATTTATTCTGGAGAGCCTAGGGTGCCGGAGGAGAGGGGGATGTCAGGGCTTCCCACAGCAGCAGGAATCCTGAGAGTCAGAGGAGTGAAACTGGTCGGGTGATTCCTCAACACGGTGGTCACACCCCGACGAAGACCCAAGGTCTTGTCAGCCTCATTATGTCAGAAGATGTGATCTGAATAGAGTCAGCCTTCCTATTTCTCGTGAGTATGTCATGTAAAAAACCACACAGTCATCAAACCAAGCTCTGGATGTGGTCCTCAGTCATCAGAACTTCCTCCCAGTGCAGCTGTTAAGAATGAATGACTCTGCTAGCAGGGATGGCAGGTGGAAGGCTGCTGCTTGGGGTGATCCTCCCTTGGATTCCTCTAAGAGATTCCTCTGAAATTTCACAGGGGAAGCCTTGGGTCACCATGTAGGTGACATCTGTCCAGTACATGCCCCAGTTGTTCCCTAAGTGGTATGAACCTTTGAATTAAGTTACCTAATGCCAGGGTTTCAGGGTGGAAGGATGAAGGACGCTCTCCACTGCCCAACAGGTGCGTCTGTGCTGGAAACTCCTGAGGCAGTATTTGATGTCATTATCAGTCTCTTGGCTCCCTCTTCCACACAGTGGAAGGGAAGGGGGACTTAAAGTCCCATGCAAACACTTCTACTCAGTTAGTGCAAATTTAAATATGATAATTCTTTTAAAAGCACTGGCACAGAGAATACATACAAGTCATTTTCCTCTGTGCACCTTAACTTCTATTGATAATGTTTAATACTGATTTTCCTCATAGGTTGCTGAGAAGCTTAATAGCCTAATAAGGATGGGCAATTAGCATATTTTAAAGATGTCCAAGCTTATAAATGAAAAGTAGAATTTAATATAAGAAAAACAGATAAAAGAATAAAATTTTAAGACTTTAAATTTGCCGCAAGTTTTCTGAAAGCCTTGATACCTGATCCCTGCTGGATTTGATTACTAAACGCTAACCAAGATGCAGAAGACATTATAAGAATGTTAAAAGTGAAAAACTAAATGTCAGAATGCTCTATCGCCCTAAAAGGAATAAAAGTTGATATGCCATAATTTTTAAGAGAAGAATGAACAGACTGCTTATTTTTCCTTATTCATAAAAAAAGTAAATATTGAATCCATGACTTCCACTTATTGAATGTGTCAACATGTTACTGGAGACTGTTTATGGCTAAAGACAAGGCTGGATGTGAAGCGCGCTCTGAGAAGCGGAGGCCTAGTCAATTACACATTGGTTCCAACATCTCTACCTCAAGTTGCCCTACTGTTTTGGCAATGGAACATTTTGGTGACAAGGATGCATTTCAGCAAATCATGTAGTGTGACTTGCTTTAACTATAGAAGATAAAGTACCATTAAAATCCAACTTCGCTAAGTCAAATCTCTTACATTTTATCCATAACTACATTATTTTCAGTTTCTGATACTGACTCCTGGGGGATTTGACTTATTTTTCCTAAGCAAACAGAAACAAGGTGAAGCAATGCCAAAAGTGCTGCCTTCAATATTTCAACGTCAATCTTCCACAGCGGTGAGTCACAAGAATTAGCAGAAGATACAAATCTGAAATAATGAACTTGAGTAGAATTCAATTAAGCAAAAAACTAATTAAAATCACAAGTGATGAAGTATTTACAAATACTAGTATCTATTTACAGTGGGAATTGTCTACCTCTACCCTGATAAAGAGAAATGATGGGGAAATACCAGCTATGCTGAATACTTCAAGGCTAAAGCTTCCTTATTACCTACACAAAACTGCCCTTCAGGGTTTATAAGAAATAACTACCAGGGTTTGGGAGAAATAATGATCAAGTGATAAAGTGATCATTATTGCTTTCAGTGCTGAAGACATGGACAGAGTAGGTGGGTTAGAAAAGCCCGATGCTCTTACCCTTTGCTCTTAGTGGCTCTGCTGTTCTTTTAATCATAACAGAAGCTCCAGTGCAATGGCACCACTTGCTTGCTGTGGCCTTGCTGAGCTGTAACTGACACATCCTATGTTCCGCTGCCTTACACATCTCTAGAGAGGAGGAAGGAGGGCCTGCTGGCGCTACAGCTGGCTCTGAACAATGAAGGTGTAAATCTGGAGTGTGGCGCCGTATCTCTGCTGAAGTGCTCTGGGCACCCACCATCTCCCTTCTTCCTTCTCCCTACAGTCTGTGGTGGGTGGGGAGCCCAGGCTCCAGGAAGGGGGCACTTACATGCAAGAAGCTCAGAACTGCAGGCCACAGAGACCTGCAAGCTGAGGCTGGGCATGGGTGCCTGGTCAGCCCAACCACGAGGAGCGGGCTAGAGAGGCAAACACAGGAAAGGGGTAGCACTGTCACATCCCCTGCCTCTGGGGAAGTGCATGCAGAGCCAGGGGAACAGCCCTGACAGCTGTGGCCCAACGGGGTACCTATGTGCACACTGTGGTTGGGCCCTGCACCACGCACAGGGCTGGCCCTCTGCTGGCCCTGCGGATGCTCACATGCCATCTGTCAGTGGGTGACTGCTGCCCACTGCCCTGTGGGCCCTGTTGCTTTGTTACATAGATCTCATTAGAGACTGAGGTAGATGCCCCGGAGGCTGGCGCCAAGGCTGGGCACTCACCCTCAGAGCAGAGGAGATGCAGGGACCTGAGGAGTGGGCTGGGTTCAGAGCGGCTGTGGCATCAGCACAGTGTGGGCCTCTGAGCAGGGAGCTGAGGATGCCCGGCAGGATGAAGCTAAGGGCAACCAAATGGAAGCAGCAGCTGCTGCCGTTCCCTGGACTTGGGCAGGATCAACCATGGAAGCAGCCTCTACACTAGGGAAAGCCCAGTCAGCCTCCAGGCCAGACAGAAGAGGCATGTGAGGTAATTCCTGTGGTCTTGACAGCCCACGCTGCAGCCGCCCACACCAGAGCAGGCGCAGTGCGAAGTGTGTGCACACCCAGGTGACACACACAGCCACACTATTGTTCAGGTGCGACAAGAGAGTTCCAGACAGGATAGCACGGCACACACAACCCACACGCACTGTCACACAGGACCAGCCAGCCTTTGTGGAAAAGAACTGAAGCAAGCAGAAGAAAAGTCAATGACAATGTAGAAGTACAGTGCAATGCAATCTTTCCCATAAGAAGTGTAATGTCCAAGTTAAAGATGTAAATGTGCTTATACGAACTACATACATTTGTGAAAAACATATATATAAGCACATATGCAATTCTGAAATAATGAGTCTGGGTAGTTCCTTATGTTTCTTTATACCTTCCAAATTTCTTACAGTTGCTTTTTTCATTCAGAAAGACAGTATTATACATTTTTAATAGATAAAGAAGAAATAATCTTGCCATAGGCCCTGGAATGCAGTAAAATGCTACGTTTCATTAATGACCTAGATTATTAGCTGAGATGGGGCTTTTGATACATCTGTGGGATGGGTCTCAGCCCAGGTCTCAGCACTGAATCCTCCTTTCCGGTGAGGACACTGACCCTGGCTCTGCCCAAAGCAAGTCTTGTTTACTGAGCGCTGATTTGTAGGGTGCAGACCTTCTTAAGCACTTCACAGGCAATTGCTTGGTGTGGCCCTGCTGATAAGGGATGAAGGCATTTCCCATCCACAGACTGACTACTGCCAGTGGCCTTTGTCATGCAGCAGCTCTCAGGGTTACCCCAGGCATCTGTCTCCTGGTCCTGACACCAGTGGGTAATCCTCTTCTGCTGAGTATAGACTTGACCCAACCATTTGCTTCTAAGGATGAGAATATAACAAAAATTATCAGTCATTAATCCTGTGCTTGGCTTACAAGAGACGATGAGCTTCCTTTGTAGATTCTGTGTATGCCGTCTTGCTGTGTCACTTGGAAAAAGAGAGAGAGGGTGCTAAGAGCCCATCTGTTGGGGACAGAGGGGCACTGCTGGCTGGCTGCTGAAAGAAGGAAGGAGGCCCTCGGTCAGTTGGGGCCTGATTATTTCTGGAAACTGACCTCTGCCATAACCACAGACAGAGGGAAGCCCTCCCCTCTCCCTGCTGCTCTCCTCCACAGACTTCTGGGTTGCTCCCCAGCTAAGCCCCAGCAACTCTCCAGTACCGTAACTCAGTAATTCAGCCTTTGCTGTCAGACTGAACATCCCAAGGTACTCAATCGCTGCGAGTGTGAGTGTGAGGCGACTCCTCCACCAGCCACTCACAGTCATTTCTTTTCACTTATTTATCTGAAATCAACACCGAACAATTTTACTCTTTCTGAAGAACCTCTTTCTGAAGTGCTTTGACATACCCATCTGCTGTGTAATGCTAAAACTGGGGTAGACACTCCTGCCTCCTCAAGCAGTTACAGTTTCTTTATAGTGGAGACACACGAAATCCTCCCTTGGAGCTTTTGAAATATTCAGTACACGACTGTTTTCTGCAGGCACTGCAGTATGTAGCAGCACACTGGAACCACTTCCTCCTCATGTAACCTTCCGACTCCTCACCGCCGACTTTCCCCAACTGGGTGAGCTCCATGATCCTTCCACTCCCATGGGACCAGCCTCTGTGCCTTCCACACAGGCGTCAGCTCCTGCAGTGCTCCCCATTCTCCCGCGGGTCAGGACTGTGTCTGTACGCACGCGCATGTCCTCTCGTGCTGGTCTAAAGCACAGGCTGGGGCTCGTTTCCCTACTGCTCCAGTCTTCCTTTGCAACAACACAGATGAGTGCTGTGCAGAAGAACCCCCAGGAGGGTTCCGCAGCGCTCTCCTGAGGCCTGGAACCCAAGGCAGAGAGGGGGACATGGTTCAGGAGGAAGCGCTGCAGACCCAGCCCTGTGCCCACTGCAATCTCCTTCCCAGTCTGCCTTTGTTGCCCAAATATCTTCAGGGCCGGGCATCAGCAAATTTCAAACTAGGATGAAGATGATCCACTAAAGCATGACCAGAACAGCCTGGGCTGCCCATCTGCAGGCATTGCTGTGTCTGCCCATCTGCAGGCATTGCTGGACTTGTGCTGATTTGATTTAATAAGAAGATAACTACATTTATAAGTGTCACAATTAAAATTCCAGTAGCTTAATGTTCATTTGTTCCTAAATAATTCTATGTTCTTTCATATCCACCAGGGGCAGCCAGGCAGCAATTAGCAACTAAGGCTATGGTATTTGCATATTTCTCTTTCCTGTTTAGATTGAGTTTTTTTAAAACTAATTTTAAAAATTACTCGTGATTTGTTATTTCTCTAAACTTTTTTTTTTCTTCCAAGGACAACTAATAAGGAAGAAAGATATAATCAAGATGTTATCACTTCTTCATCTTTTTTTCACCATATTTCCCTCAGATGGGACATGGCTGAAAGATAAATAGCAGGCAGAGAAGGAAAATGGAAATGTGAACACATGCTTTGACACTGGTAAATGAAACTGCAGATACCTCTTCTGCTTTGTGTTCAGCCAGAGCCACCTCCATTTTGGTTGTACTTGTGATGTATTCTCCTTCTAGAAATTATGACCAACTACAACTTTTTATATTCAAATGCTCCATTCACATGTGACAGTTAACCATGAACAGCTGTGTGTGTGTGTGTGTGTGTGTGTGTGTGGTGCTAGAGACTCAACTCGGGCCTTCACACTGAGCTACATCGCCAGCCCTTTATACATTTTTCATTTTGAGTAGGGGGCCTTGCTAAGTTACTAAATTGCCTAGTTTGCATTGAAACTTGTGATTCTCCTGCCTCCACCTCCCAGAGTGCTGGGATTACAGATGTGTGCCACTGAGCCTGGCTAATTTTTGTGTATGTGAGGTGAAGAACATGAATTGAGAGCATCACACACACTAAAGTGCTCCCACCCACTGCGCTCATTTGGGAGCACCTTAATTAGTATCAAGACAAAAAATCGTGCCTAAACGTAATATTTTAATTGTATGTATTTAAAAAACTCAAGTACATAGAAAATAGGCACTGAATTGGGTCATATTCTCAAATATCATTTAGTAAAATACGTATATTCTCTACTATATTGGCAAATTTATCAATGCATACATATATATATATATATAGTATATTTTTTGTAAGATGTGAGGTTATATTACATTTTTTTAGTTTTTAGTTTTGTTAGTATCTGTGTGCAGTATGAAATGATTGCATCCATTGTTGGGCGTTGAGAGGAACATACCATTTTTGTTCTTATTCAATGACTGTTCTGGAATAAGACTGAGAATTCAACTACAAACAGGACTGAGATGTTTCTGATTGTATCTAATCTTTAAGAGCAGATTGAATTGGCAGCTTCAGCCTCTCAGTGACCACAGCATCAATGCATGGCACTAGGGCTAAACTGCAAGCCCACTTTACAGCTCCCATGTACCATGTTACACAGGTACATATGTGCACACACGTGCACAGAAGAGTGTGCTCATTCCACCTCGCCACCCATCTTCAGCTAGTGTTTCCTTATCCATGCTCCATAATGCTTTGCTTTGCTTTCATGTGGTCGGTGTGTGTTACAAGGCATTTCTGCACAAAGGAATCTTTTAGATTGTGATCCAAATGTGTGCAACAGTAAACACAAAGAGAAAGCGTAACTATCTATGCAGAAAGCGTAACTATCTAAGCGTAACTATCTTTCACAAAGAGAAAGCGTAACTATCTGCTCTAAGCACCAAAGGGAAAGTGTGGCCCAGGTGGGGTCAGGGAGGGGTGGGGGCTGGGCAGGGACAGGACAGTGGTGCAGTGCAGGGAGGCAGATGTGCATGTGTGCAGCTCCGGTCCAGGTCAGAAGCCAGTGCCAGGGAGGGTGCTCAGATGAGAGAGGCTGTGGGTGGGGCAGCCTGGGGGAAATAAACCAGACCCCAAGGAGAGATGTTTCCTCGCTCTGCACAACAGAATGCAGGCAGCGAGCATGCCGAGGTGCCTGCCCTACAGCGGGTTGGCCCGGAATCGCTGTCAAGAGACCCAAGCTGGCTGTGATAGCTGAGCTGCACACTGGTGGGGGGGCTCTGCTGGGAAATTGCCCCGGGGCAGGTTGGGCCCGGGGCAGGGGAAGCGGTGAGGTGCACAGCTGTATTGGAAAGACAAGTGCAGGCCTAGGATCTAGGTGGGTGGGGCTCAACTCTAGAGGTGTATTTTAGTACAAAAGCCAGAGATGTCTGACAGACATGCTCACCCCTGCACCTGGCTATGTTTTACAACTGTACATGAATCTGTGGACCGTGTTGGTTCTCCGTGTTGCAGCAAGCTCAAATGCGTGACGCCTGGACAGACCCGGTGTGACAGGCAGCAGCTTGGCTAAACAATAGGGTATTAACGAATAACTGAACTCACAACGGTGACTGACTGTCTCCAGAGATCATTTTGATTAAATCACTTCAGTCAGAATAAAATCTCTGTGTGCATCCAGTAACCACACACACACTGGTCCTGCCCTTGCTGTGCTGGTCACCTTCTCGGCACAGAGAGAGCGTTTGCTTCGTCTGGATGATGTACTGATGTGTGGTCGGGCTCTGAGCTCAGGGTCTCAGCTGTGTAGACCCAGGCAGGGCCTGAGAATCTGCCTCCCAGCAACTCCCCAGCCTGTGCAGACGCGCCACGCAGAGGGAACAGCTCTGTCCGGTGGAGGCTCCTGCGAGGGCCTGGGGTGGGAGGGCCACAGGGCCTGAGGTGTGTTCCCCTGGCAGCCAATTCCTGAAGAAGGAGAAGGCCTCCCACTTGGGCTCCACAGGGCACCGGTTGAGCCTCAGGAATCTCGGCTGCTCTATCCATGGTGGTGCGGCTTTGGGAAAAGAGGCTTACCAACCTCAGTCTCCCCATCTGTGAAAGGGGGAGAATCGTGTGTGCTTCACAGGCTCTCCAGGGGACCAGGTAAGCTCGTGCTCGTCCTCCACTTGGCACAGTGCTGAGCAGGTGGCTGAGGGAAAGGCAGAAGGAAGAACGTGGGCTTCACCTGCAGTGGTCGGGCCTTTTGCTCCTATGCCACACAACAGGCAACATGCGGTCCTGACACAGGCTCCGCCAGTGTTATTTACAAAGTCCAGAGGGGCAGAAACTCCACACCCTGTGCAGCCCGGGGATCTGCAGGCTGTGCTGCTGCATGTTTGCTCTGGGGAAGCCGGTCCCAGCCCAGGACAGTTGCTCTGCGTTGGGCAGCTATGCCAGTGAGGACTGAGGCCACCCAGGACTGCCGGCACCCCCTGGTGACCGGAGCAGGCTGTAAGTGGGATAGGCCCAGGGCCGGAGTGGGACAGAGACAGAGAAACCCTCATGGGGGACCCCCCACCTGAAGCAATCACAGAAACTACACAAAGAGTTATTTCTGCTGGAAGCTGATCCCCGGGAGGACCCACTGCTTGGGGTTAGGGAAGGGATGCTCTGTGCTGGTCTTTGTTCTGCAGATGCCTGATTTGGGAGTTTTTCTTTGCCAGTTTGGTGCTGCAGCAGGGGACCCATTCATATTATCCTCTTCTGACTCAGAAGTCAGGGAAGAGGCCACCCCAGGAAACTGTTAATCAGTGGACACACAGCTGAGGGACAGAAGCAGAGTCCTGGCCTCCTGCCTGTGGTCCCCCGAGGCCTGGATGGTGACAGGAGGACAGGACGAAGCTCAGCACAGCAGACAGAGCCCGCTGAGTGTGAGCTGCTCCAACACCAGGCAGATGGAAGAAGGCAGGAAGATTGGCATCGCTCACAGCACCGAAAACCAGGCTGCGTAACCACGAAAGCTTCCTGAGAGCCGGACTTCAGGTGCAGCCGAGGCCCGGGGACTCTCGGGCAACGATGCTCTGATCAGGCAGGGCCAGAATCTGCAGCTGACGTACTTGGCCATCAGGCTTCTGGAACTCCTTTCTGGGAGCCGTCAAGCCTGCTGTTGTGGAGAAGCAGACCTCAGAGCCACCAACCTGGGGGCCAGCACTCATGAGCTAGGGATTTGCTCACACCACCCATGGGACTGCATCTGGGGTGAGAAGCTGGCTTGGCCCTGTTTCTGATGTTCAACCGCCTTCTGAGCTGGAGCCAGCATAGTGGATTAATTACACATTCACCTTAGCATCTATCAAAGAGATGCAGTATATCATGTAGGCCAGAATATTTTAATTATCTTTTCCTAAAGCAGGTAATAGGTGAATTGGTAGAGGGTAAAAGTTAAGAAGAATGCCAGTGTTACAACTGGTCTGCACGGCTGCTTTGCTCTGTTATTTTGAAGCCAAATATTTGATCAGCAAGTTTGTAGATCAGTCACATGGTTAACCCTCCCTGTCCACTCTGAAATTCAGAACAAGTCACTTCAAGTTAATCACAAGGGGCAGCAATGGGGAGGCAGGAGTGTGACACATGGTCTGTTAAATTTGAGAGGGGTCTGTGGGTCCTGGTGAGGTTAGTGGTGACTCTGAGGCCACCCTTCAGGTCAGGATAGAGGGGCGAGCTGGGTCCAGCAGGTGCCAGACACTCACTTCCCTGACTTCTATTTCCTCCTCAAATGACACTGGGGATTCAATGGAATGGTTTCAAACTTCATAGCCTGACAGCTGACTTTCAGTAACCAGTCCATGAGATCTGTTTGATGGCTAGAATGTGGCTCTGTTTCATCCATGTGGAGTTGTGCCGTATTTTCAGGGTGCGTTGCTTGCTAGTGTACGGTGGACTGATACATATTACAGAGCCTTGGCTAAGGGTTAGTGCCAAGTGAAAGGAGTTCTGAACTGAAGCTTTCCTATGCCACCATCCAAACATTAAAATGCACAATTAAACTGATGAACAATGTGCTTTGAGATAAAATGACGGGAAAGCAGAAACTTTAGCCAGGAGCACCCTTTCTCTAATCTAGATGAAATACATTCTGAGTTATGCAGCCAGTCTATACACACACATACTGTACACGTCCTTAGTGCACTCTTGATCTGCATGTGCCCACTGACAGGTGAGCAAGGATTGCACACCAGGCTGGACCGAAACACAGTCAACCTCGTCCTTAGACTGACATGACTCGTAAGCCCACATAGTTGCAAACATCACTAGAAAAGCCATCCATTCTACTAAAAATAAAAACATTCTTATCTTTAAAACATAGAAAGCACACTGATGAGTAAAACATGGAAAATACCATTGTAAAATTTTATACAAATCCCCACTTAAATCCACTCTGATAAGAGCTATAAAACATAACTGATGAAGCTAAACATTCAGCTTCTGCACTATTTGGCTTGTGTAGACTTATGGTTCAAAAATGCATTACATATTTTAAAATGCACTGAGTTTTATTCTACACAAAATATTAAGGAACCGAAAGAAAAATGTGAAAATGAAAGAAAATTTATTACTTTGTCAGAATTTGACTACAAAACAAGAAAGGAAAATGACCTGGCTCAAACGCAGCATGGACATGGCTTTTCCTCTTTAGGAAGGATTAAGCACTTGGGAGGGGAGCCCCACCTGTGGGTGAGCCCTGTCCCAGTCACTAAGCACCCTTCCTAACAGGTGTGCAGTGGCAGCTTACTGTGGTTGTAAGTTTCCATTACAGTTAGTGACCTCTTACACACCTGTAGGCTGCCTGTATGTCTTCTTTGAAAAAATGTCTACTCAGGTCCTTTGCCCATTTTAAATAGGTTTGCTATTGAGCTATATGAGTTCTGTATATATTTTGGATATTTATAACTTACTGAATATGTTGTTTGCAAATGTATTTTCCTATTCCATAGACTATCTTTTCATATTGTTTCCTTTGCTGTGAAGAAAGTTTTCATCTTAATGTAGTTCTACTTGCTTATTACCACTTTTCTCTTTGTGCTTTTAGGGTCAGAAGCAAAAAATCACCCCCAAAGCTGGTTGTGGTGGCATACAGCTATAATCCCAGCACTCAGGAGGATGAGGTAAGAGGGTTGCTAGATGTTCAAGGGCAGTCTGAGCTGCACAGTGAGTTCAAGGCCAGCCTGAGCTACTTAGTAACACTCTGTCTCAAAACAACAATAATAACAACAAATTGCTGCCAATATCAAAGATAAGAAGCTTTTCCCTAAGATCTCTTCAGGGAATTTTAGCATTTCAGGGCTTATGTTTAAATCTTTAATCCATTCTGAGCTTATCCCTACACATGATGGAAACGAGGGTTTCATTGCATCCTCTTTCATAGTAAGTGTACCCAGCACCACTCGGGAGACTTTCTTTTCCTCTTTGTGTGTACTTGTCAAACGTCACACAACTAAATGTGTGTGAGGTTATTTCTGGGCTCTCTGCTGTACTGGTCTAAGTAAGTCTTTTTTTTTTTTTAAATGCAGCACTATTTTGTTTGGATTATTAGTTTTGTAGATTCTGAAATCAGGATGTGTGATGCCTCTTGTTTTGTTCATCTACTAAAGGTTGCTTGGACTACTTAAGAGTCTTTTACAATTCCTTACATTTAGGATTTTAAAAAGTGTTTCTGGGAAGAATAATATTGGACTTTTGATGAGGATTTCTTTAAACTTGCAAATCATTTTAGATAGTATGAATTTTTAAAGGTATTAATTCTTTCAATCCATGGACATAGGCTATCATCCTATTTTAATTGTGTCTTCCTCGACTTCTTTTATCAGCATTGTATAGCTTTCAGAGTAGAGACAGAGCAGGTACGTCAGCCTTTCCGAGGGAGACAATATTCATTGCAGAGATAGTAATCTTTCCACTGTAGATGGGGCTCACGACACTGGCAACTGGTGACTGAGGTCGTATTCCTTCAGATCAGCAGGCAAGCGGAGTCCTACACCTACTGGCAGGAGGTGGGCCAAGCATAGTGTGAGACTGAGCAGAAAAATGTTAAGGAAGTGATTGTAGAAGTGATGGGATTACTGAGAGTGATGGGGCAATGGGTCAGTTCTCTCACTGTAACCAAGGTGTCCAGCAAGACTAGTAGAGATGGGCCCCACCTTTGTGATTTTCTTATCTTCCTGGCCAAAGGCCAACAGCAGCTTGAGACCTACATTTGGGGGAGGGCAGTGAGGGAAGATCACAGTGTTTTTAGAGAAGCCCCTAAAGGAAGTGTGAGGGGGAGCAAGCATCTTCGGGAGGAATCAGTGTGCAAACATTTACACATCAACACAAGAGGACACCGAAAGCTCCAGAGCTGATGCTGACAGTACTTTGTGTGTAGACTGTGAGATGAACACAAAGCACAGAGCCAGACCGAGAGGCCACAGCAGCTGAGTCCACATGACGCCTGAGCAGCGAGCTATGGAGACTGCTGCTGAAAGATGGAATGGCAAGAGGTGAGACAGTTTTTCTCTATAGCATGAGGTCCTGGCTGCTATTCATCTTGCTGTCACCCAACTGTCACCTGGCCACTATAGCCCTCATTAGAAAGGAGGGAAATCTGCCCAGAATTGCTTGGTTAAATTTTCCATTGAGTGAGATTGTCAGGTGACCCTAGAGTGCACATTAGAGTTTGAAGAGCTTTACTCTAGGGTACTTTCCATGAGAGAGAATTGTTTTATGTACTACAATTCAGTCCACCTCGGCCTAAGTTAATTAGGGAAAACAGCTATATTTAACTATTTTAACTATTAGTGACTTTAATTTATTCAAGGCTTCATCTGAGAATTTCAATCACTCTCAAACATAGCTGCAATTTCAGAATATGACTTGAAGCCACAAACTTGTCTATTGACAAGTGTTTTGAAGAACCCCACACACTGTACTACAGTACGGTTATCTGGAACCCACTTGAATCCCTTTGGACGACCATCCTGGGCCTTCTTGGGACAGACACTCATTACACAGGTGGTGTGGTAAGCAGAAAGTGTCTAGATGTAAGAGGGCCAGGAAGCCACATTACAGGGTGACAGATACAATGTCTGCAAACCTTCCCATCACCAGTGAAACGTTTCCCTGCCCAGAAGCACCTAGACTAGTGACGGGGAATGGTTCAGAGTTTTCAGTGACGCAGCCTGCTGCAGCACACTTGCTGAGGTTTGCCATCATGCAGACGGCTAAAGATGTAAGTTGTTCCTGAGTTCTTATTTATGAAAAATTGTAATGCTTGATATTATCACAAGGTCTGGTGCTTGTTAAGCACTTATAATGTGCTAGGAAATGATCCCCCTTTACCCTGTGTCTGTCGTCTTTCAACTTTCTAAGATAGGGACTTTTGTCTCTAGTTTGCAAGGAGGAAACTAAAGGTTAGAAACATAAGAAATTGTCCAAAATCATAGCTAATAAGTAAATGAAAAGCAGCAGATTGTGAGCTCAAACTTCAGTCCAAGTTACTACAAGACCCATAATTGTACCTACCAGGGAAGACTGCAAAAGACTACAGAATAAATCTGGAGAAATCCTATAAATCAATTCTATTTCATTGTAAACAAGACATTTCACCTGAACTTTGTATCTTCTTTCTAGACTTTCACCTCTCACAAAAGTCCATCATTTCTTTTTTTTTTTTTTTTTGGTACCGGGGATCAAACGCATGACTGTGTGCTTGCAAGGCAGGTGCTTATGCAGCTGAGTTAAATCCCCAGCTCCCCCCTTTATTTTTCTTTCTTGCTTTTTTTTTTTTTTTTTGTACTGGGGATTGAGCTCATGACCTCGAACTTGCCAGGCAAGCGTTTATGCTGCTGAGCGAAATCCCTGGCCCCATCATTTCTTAAACATGCAAGATAATTTATCATGACTTCACTCAACACATTTAATCTCAAAGGTGACCACATCAATGACTGTTTATAAAATCTGTAAGGTGATGACTGTCAAATGGGCAAACAAGCTGGATGTGGTGGCATATGCCTGTAATCCCAGCACTCAGGAGGCTGAGGGAGGAGGATCGCTGCCAGTTCCAGGCCAGCCTGGGCTACACAGTGGGTCCAGGACAGTCTGAACTACACAGTGAGACTGTGTCTCAAAAAAACAAAACAAAACCCTGAGAACAAAATAAGCTTGCTCGTGCAGGTTCAGCTGACCTTAGAAAAATGTTGATTCATTTTTAACTAGATTGTCCCCTGTGTAGCTGCAAGGAGCTCAGAGAGGAAGGCAGAAAATCACCCACCTCCCAATACCCAGGCAGTCCTAGTGGGCTCTGTACTGTGCCCCTGACCTCCTCTGATTGCTCAAAAGTCAGGCATGGAGATTTTCATCCCCAGGTGAATTATGTGGTCTCTGCAAGGAGCTCCAGACAGCGGCTTGGCTCTGGTGTGTGCTCAGCTGACCCGCACGTCGCTTCAAAGGGAAGGGTGGGAGAAAGGCTTGGAGTAGCCTGGCATGTGCAGAGGAGCCTGCCGTGGGGTCCCAGGGCCACATTCCTCTGGTGAGGGAAAGATGGGCTCCTGGAAGTCAGCTCCTGGATGGAAACGGCAGAAGAACTGGGAAAGATCCTCCTGGGAGACAGAACCTGAAGGGACCCTGGAGGCCTTCACTGGGGTTGATGGCCTCCCTTCCCTTTCCGGGGCCCCAGTGTTCTCTGCATTCACAGTGCCTGTGGTTTGCAAAGTGGTCTCAGGCAGCACTGGGTCTTGGCATCAGCCTGGGAATCGCTAGCACCACTTCGCAGATGGGCAAACGGAGTGTGGAGAGGTGTGCATTCACTGCCTAAGTCACAGGCTGGCTGAACCGCGGGGTTTTCTGCATGGAGCGCCGGGGCTCTCACAGAGGAAGTGTGCACCCTGATCCCCAATCCATGCTGCTCCCCATTACTAAAAGCCTGCCTGGTGCTGCCCTCTCCAGCGCCGGCCAGGCCTGCCTTTCACCACCAGGTGCCACCACCTAAACACTCTGTCCCTGCCCCCCAGGGGCCCGCTGCTCCGCTGCTCATTCAGAGCCTCAGTGGATAACTTCTTGGAGGACCTTGTTGTACCCTGTTGACCCTCCTGGGCCTTCCCTGAACCCCAGGGAGCCGTAGCCAGCTGCCGTCTCCAGTGTGCTGGGCGGGGGTTCCCTGGTTCCTGGTGAGCCCATGTGAGAGTGGTGTTAAGTTTTTTATAATAAAATCAGGTCAGTTCTCTGCTCCTCTAGTTACATATTTTAAAATAGCTAGAGGAGCAGAGTTTATGTATTTTAAAATTTTTCTATGAAAAATAAAACAAAATTTCATAATAAAATAATTAAGGAATAACAATAGTTAATACACCATGTGTCATAGCTTAAAAGAATGACCAAAATGTTATTCAGAGTACATATGCACCACAGGCAAAGAGTCTCTCACAAAAAAGAAACAGATAAATCCACAAAACTTTCTCTTCAATGAACTAAGAAACTAACAGTGTAAATGGAACATAGATGTGCCCACAGGTGAATGAATGGATCAAGAAAGCATGGTACTTACATGCAGTGCAGTACTACCCTGCCATCAGGGAGGGCAGAGCTGGGGTGCTCCTAGGTGAGTGGAGGACCTTGGGATCATAAGGTTATGGAAGTAAGTCAGACACAGAAGCTTACGTATCACAGTTTCTCATATGTGGAAAGAGAGAGGGAGTGAGGGCAAGCAAAACAGAAGACAGAAATAGGGAGAATCCAAATAACTCCCGAATTATCTATTCTGTTGTTTAAAAATATTGTAATCATTACACTAATTTGTTTCAATTGATTAAGAGCAAAGAGAATTTTCTATTACACTGTGATTTTCTAGAGCACTGGAGCCTGGTTTATGGTCAGTGTCTGATCCTGGATCAAGGCTGTGATGGGAGAATGTTTACGTATTCTCCTATCACTTCCCTTCTGTGCACCGTGCGCTGTGGCCTGATCAGGGTGGCATTCCGCTGAGAGGACTAGCCCTTGCCTTTGTGCGCACTGGGTCACGTTGAACCCATGCACCCTATTCCAAGCCACCCTACCATTCTCGATATGAAATATGCATTTAGAAGGTAAGTACACATTTTTATAATTACTAGGTGTTTCTTGAGGAAACCTAAACCCAAAATGAGTGTCCTTCTTTAGGACTTGGAAATACCTAGAGTCCTTTATCTTCCTAGCATGTGGAGTAAGTTTTAAAACTAGGCTGAGCATATGGGTGTGGTGGTGCACGCCTGTAACTGCAATGTTCCTGAAGGATAAGGCAGGAGGATCACACAAGTTCCAGCCCAGCACTGCAACTTAGTGAGATAGCATCTCAAGGTAGGAAATAAAAAACAGGTTGGAGATTTAGCTCAGTATGAAGGCCCTGGGTTCAGTCTCCAGTATCCCAAACAAGCAAAAAACCCTAAATTGCTCACATTATCAATGTTTTAAGGTATTTATTCTTTAAAGTCAAGAATGGAAAATTGCAATTTAACTGAAGAATGTATTCTAGTAAGTATAAAAATGTATCCTTACCTTCTAATGCATATTTCATATCGAGAGCGAAGAGAGTCCACATGATTTCGGCACTTATCTTCCCCATGTTGAGTTCTTGAGGAAACCTAAACCCAAACACAGTCCATGAGTACATCAGGAGGAGGGCCGAGTCTAGGAGAACAAGATCAGAACGCCCGCTGTCCTTTCACATAGCTCACCACGCCACACAGGAGCGCTTTGCTCAGGGCACCAGCAAGAATGGGGCCGAGCAGTGAGACATCTGGGTGGGCAAGGGGTGCAGCCCGAGCCCTGGAGCCACGGCGGGCAGGGGGGTGCTCACATACACCTGAATGGCAGACACTGTATCTCTCTCTCTCTCTCTCTCTCACACACACACACATACACACACACACCTCACATGTGTTTGTGTGCACAAATACAGTGCACATGTATGTATAGGCAAACACGTGAATATATATCTGTATCTGTATTTTTGGATCTGTTGTAGTGTGGCATAACTTACACCATCTTGAGCCCTGCATTTAACTAGTGCCCTGTATTTGACCCAGGAAAATGGAAAATCACTCAGGGTATAAGTCCCATGAGAAAAGCAGACTGAGCTGTACCCACAGCAGAAAAATTAACCTGCTCAACAAAAGAAGCAGAATACAGGTGTCAACCAAAACTTAATGTAAGATTCTAGCTAAATTGTTTCCACAA